>VZRE01004668.1:0-45682 GCA_013396775.1 Cephalopterus ornatus
GTGTATCTTGTAGTATCTGCAGCTAGCTATTTCTCTGTTTCAGAGGATTGTCAAATCTCAGGCTTTACCTGCCTGAAGTCCTCTTAAGACAGTGGTATTGAGAGCTTTTTGGGTGTCTACCTGTCAGTGTAGAGCTGCTGGTGAACTGTAGCATTTCCATGGCCCTGTGAATTCTGCAAAGGATTCATACTTGGATGTTTCCTCAGTTCTGTCTATACTTTCCACCATGGTCTCTGTTCAGAATGTCAGTGGTAGGGAATAATGGTTTCCAGCTGTGCTCTCAGTCATTTTGTCTTGGCTGCTCTGTAGTTTTCAGAAGAGTTCAGACTGGTGCTTTTTTTTTTTTTTTTGCAATCATGCTCAAACCCTGTGGAGGACAGTGCTGAAACACTTTTTAGGTTAAGTAGTGCTGTTCAGTTCCAGGGTTTGGATGCGGACATTATCAGGACGTTGTGTTTCGTACCAGTGGTTTGTTTAAAAAACCCTTGGCTAATGCTTTCCCTGCATGACAGTAGGCAGAGGGACAATCTACCCCTTGTATAAGAATATGGGATAGTGGATTCCAAGCACTAATTTAACACCCTGTGTGGTTGTGTGTGGTTGTCTTTTGCTTGTTTGTTTGTTGTGGGTTTTTTTTGTCTTTTGTAACCTTTGTACAGTAGTTGGATAATTCATAACATATGACAGTACATTGTGTGACTGGGTGAAGGGAATGATGATGTGACTTTTGCGTAATTTGAAGTTCTGCTGTTCTGTTGTACTAAGAAGGGGTCATGTCTCTGGCATGTGATACCTTCCCTCGAAAAAAGGGAGAAGTGGCTGTAGTACTTCTCTAAGTCACCTTTAGCATAAATGTGTGAAGGAGACTTGTGGGACTGTATTTTTCTTGAATCAGTTGCAGATTGTATTTGACCTATATGGCCAGCATTGTGGGTAGAATCAACTGCGATACCTATTTATTAGTACAAATCTGTAGGTGTGGTGGTACTCTATTCTCACTATGGTCATAGCCAGTCTACACTGTCTCCCTACTTATCTACTGTTTACTAGAACACAAAATTCTAAGATGCTGAAATGACAGAGCGTTTGTCCCTCTGTTGTAAATGAAGTAGTATAGCTTAACCAGATGCTTCTAATGGGACTCGTTATGAGCAGATTTTGGTCATTCAGTGCTGTAGCCAGGCCCTGTTACACAAATTCAGAGAAAATTTTCTTTTAAGAAAGGGATCCAGACCTGATTTTTCTGTGCCCATCTGTTGTGGGTTGGGTTGTTTGGTCTCTTTTCCAAAATTAACAGTGAGATAGATCAAAGATGAGATGCAAGTGACACTGGGGAAGAAAGACTGGATAAGTATTGCTGTGCAGAACTGCAGGAGAAAATTAACTTTTCTTGTCTACCTCCTACCCCCTCACTGCCCTGATTTCCTTCCACAGCAGCAACACTTGCTAACACCCTGAGTCAGCAGCGCAATCTGGCGCTCTTCCGAGCGTTTTGTGCCATGAAGTATGCTATCTATGCTCTCTGTGTGAATTCACATAAGCGTTCCAAGTGCAAGGATTGCGTACGTGGCCTTTTTGGTCATATCCCTGAGGATGCAACTTCTGGGGAACCAGCAGGTGATTTGCCTCCTTTCTCAGGTTCAGTAGCTTGTGCTTCTCCAATTGCTGGGCTCTGAATTGGGATAATGTTGCACCCTGTGTACATGTGGTGTTTTTATTCAGTGGGCTATGCATGCTTTGCAAACAAGTATAATGACATTTCTTTGAGGCATTGTTATCTTTAGTAATAACAGATACAAATAAGCTACCTGCCTTGTTTTAAAGCATTTAAGGTAACTGTACAAAAACTATAGTGCAGAAAGAAAAATGATATTAGATATAGGATGGTAGTGGCAGGGATGCTTTTGTAAGAGCTTTTGATTTCCCAGAGCTGAAACTGATTCAATGACTAATATGGGTGTAATCTGAATTTTCACATCATTGATCAAAGTGATAATTGGCATTACTCAGAGGGAGGAGGCACACTATCTTTTTAAATGTAAAATGTTGGACACATATTTACTTGGTTTGTGGAGGAGTGATTTGGTCTCAGCCACTGGGACAGTTCCCTCTTCTAGGATTTTCTTAAAAGGAACTCCTGAAAAATGTAGTAAATGTTCTTTCTTTTTTTTTTTTTAATTATACAGATTGCTCTTCAGTATTTCCTCAGTACATTTTGAAGTGTCAGCAGTTCCTAAGGAGCCTTCCTGCTCCTCTGCGCCTGGAGGTTTTGGAGAATATTTTCTCCTTACTTTTTGTTTCCTACAGTGATCTCTATACTGAGACTGTTCTACCTGAGGACTATGCAGAGGATGAGGACCTTGACAAAAAGAGTACTACTAGGACTGTAGAAGGCAGTGCTAGTTGTTGGTCTTCCACCTCGGAAAGTCCACAGCACCTAATAGAGGCTGAAAAGAAGTTAGAGGGGCACCTGCTGGCTGCACAGACAGTTCACACAGATAACCAAGATCTTTGTGACTCGATGTTAGGTGGCAAAAGCTGTGAAACCTCTAAGCTGAACTACCTGGATCTGAAACACTTCACCAGTGATGTTACTGGATTTTTAGTGGATGATGTGGCCATGGATGCCTTCCTCACATTGCTTCTCAACCATCTGGAAGAAATTCAGAGTTCTCTCCCATGGGACTCCAGTAATGTGCTTCGTGAAGAGCTGGAGCTTGTTGAGTGCTTGAACCTTTCTGCAAGCAGAGATGCCTTTGGAAGTCGCATGTTACAGTTTTCCAAATACCTTTCTGAAGCTCACTGGCGATTCAAGGTGGTGATGAGTAACAGAAATGCAGGTACGCTTTCTATTTTGCGCTTTCTGATGTATCAACACTGTTGTTTTACAGTTGTCCAGGCAGTGATCTCAAGACTAAATTCCCTGAGCATCTCACTGAGGGAGCGCATTCTGGCAGATACTGGGAGAGTGACCTAGTTGAAGATCACTGGGTTCTTGTACCATTCTCCAACAGGAGTGATCTCTATGACAATCAGAAGTTTGGATTTTGTTTTTTCCCTCCCCTTGGTGGACACAGTGCTTCTGTTTGCTTGTCTTTCTCCTGCCTTTTTGTCACAAGTCACAGTGCAGTGATATGAAGGGACATGGTGGTGTTTGATCTAGTGCAAGCCAAATAGTCTCAGCTCTTTCCTGGACAGTGTTGATTTAGCCTAGTCTGGAAATTTTAGGAACATGTATCAGAACTGTTGACTGGGTCAGGGTTCATATTACCCTACATTACTGAAGAACCCAGTTATTTCAGCAAAACAAGTCAAATTCTCTCTTTTACTATTATAATTCTTGTAATTTTTGCTTTGTTTCTAGGTCCTTATATACTTAGACTATAGCTATTTTTCTACTTTGTTAGAATCACTTAGGTTGCAAAAGACCATTAGTACTCGTGAAAGATGTGTAGAAGGTGGAGTATGTTGCAAGCAACTTTGAATGTGAATGTGAAAAATACACTATTGGTTGAATCACATCAAAATTACATCAAGGTGCAGGTTTAAGCTTTACTGCAGAAGAGCTCTCAGCTGAGATAACTGTTTCCTTTGGAGATTTGCCATCAGAGTTCTGCCTATGTAGATGTGCTACTAGATTCTTTAAGACAGACAAATAACAGTTGATGGCCTGTTCAGCTATTTGGTAATGTTTTTGCTTAAATCTTTCACAGAACATCAACTTGCAGCCTCCAGGAGATACTGCTCTTTAATCAGGTCCTCCAGCCTTAAGAAACGGAGTAGATCTCGAAGGTACAAGACAGGTGGGTTGAAACAGTGACTTGGAGAAGACATCTCTGAAATGTGCATAATTTTACTGAGCTCACAGCTGAATGCAATTAGATTTAATGGTCCAAGAGTAGAGAACTAGGTTTATTTCCATCAGGTTTTCTAACTTATCAGTTCCACTTGGATTGAGATTGTTTTCCTAAAGCTCACCTGTTTGAATAACTTCTCCATACATAATCTGGTTTGGAGCAGAGGAGGATTCAACTACAGTACCAAGTTTTCCCTTTCTCCACTATGTCTAATGACTGTTTGGTATATTTTCTTTCCTATCACAGTACTATCTAGGATGTGAATTTGCAGCAGTTTGTGGTGTAAATTGGCAGCCTTAGGAGAAAGTTGTGTTCCTCACTGTTTTTCTATTTAGCCTTTAAAAGGCATGTCTGGTTTTGGAGTGGCATGTTCCAAAATAAGAAGCTTTAAAGTATGTGATGTGAGTCAAATGGGCCACCCTAACATAGTCTCTTGCCCAGCATTTTCTTCAAATCAGCAGTTTTTGCATTTACTGTAGACATCAGCGGTGGCTGATTTGTGACATACTCTTGACTCTCTTGAGGTTGCTCAATCTGTTATTTGCAGTAAGTTTTAATTACTTTTTCTAGAAAAAGTGCATTTAATGTGCTGGTTTTGATTTGTTTGTATTTTAGATGGGAAAGAGGGAATTTCCAGTTCATCAATAGAAGGTACAAGTAGTGAGCTAAGCACCAGTACCTCAGGTATTAAGCCACAAAAGTATTATTTCTTTGTCTTGTCAATATGCATGATGAAGTATTTGCTTGACTAGTTAATGTGAATTACTGCTCTATGCAGGGCGGAATTACGACTTTTCGCTTCTCAGAGCTCCTATTTTTAGCTGGCTTTTTTCTGGTTAGAATAATATATGTCTTCTTCTGGAATAAGAAAATTAGATTTTTCTTTCCAGCTTTGGCTTGCAGGAAACAGTTTGCAATGTAATGATGTGCAGAGCACCAAAAAAGTTAGTGCGCTGATAGCCATGTAACCTAAAACATGCTTAGGCATGCTGGATTGATTTAATAGGCCCAATACTTTAGACTTCTCCCGTTATCCAGATTGAACCAATGCCCTAGCACTGTATGCATGTTGTGTAACTGCTGAACAGTGTTACATTGGGCTGAGATCCAGACTGGAAGTTCTGACCAAATAGTGAAAAATTATGAGAATTTTTAACAAGATGTTGACCTCTTTACCCTAAAACTTGCTTGTAACTCTTCTCCTGTATTTTTGTGTTAAACATATGAAGTGCTGTTATCTGATAGTTGGCTGCCATCCAGTGAAATGTGTTTTCCTTAATATATACTGATTAATTCTCTCTTGCAGAGGGAAGTACCAGTAGTGTGTCTGGCTCGAATGATTTGGAAAGCAAGGCTAGACCACATCAGCAGAACCTCCTCATTCCTATGATGCTTTCTCCTCCAGAATCACTGTTAGTTTCTTGTGTTTTGAGAGGAAACTTCTTAGAAGCCCATCAGGTAAATGAGTTGCAAGTATATTTTGATTTTTGAATGAAGTTCTTGCTTCTTCTGCATTTAGGAAGCACAGGGCTGAAGCATCTGCATTCCAAGTGAAAGAATCACTTCAAAAGTAGAAGCAAGTAAAAGGAACAAAGATATTGCAAACCAACATTCCAAGGATTCAGGTGGTCTTTTGCCCTGTTATATAAAAATACTTTCTCTAAGCCTGGGTTCTTAAAGCATGCAGATGTTTGATGAGAGCTAGCCAAGCATAGTGTCTCAGCTGAATGAAGAACACAAAGAGCTCATGTGAAACTTCATGAGGAAGCAGCATCTGAACTGCTTTTGTTAATCAGTGATCCAAAACCACAACACTCTGCCACTTGTAAGCTTGACAGAAACATGCAAACATATTCCTTATCCAAAGCAGAGCCAAGGTGGTCATTACATTTATTTGAAAGAAGTATGTTTTTAGGTTAAATTCATGGTATTGAAAACGGACAAACTTGAAATGGACAGTCCGCACATTTGTAGTTCTTTGCTCCCTGACAGCATTCCTTTCTCTTTTGGGTTGATGCTCTGAAAAAACATCCTGAGGAGCATCAATGACTGGGTCTTCTGCAAAAAGCAGTGACCTGGCTAAGTTTCAGATTAGCCATACCAGAGCAGTTAAGATCATTGAAGCATTGCATTAACATCAGCTTACTGCTCAACCCATTAGTTATGTTCAATGCCAAGCCTGCCACTTCATCTTTTCCCTACTTACAGGGCCAAAGAAGCATTTTGTTTTGCTTTGTTGCCTTGATTTTCAGTATCGCTGATGATAAAGAATTTAAGCTTGGTTTGTGTTCTGTTGTTTTGATAATAGGAACTTGCATAGCTTTGCCTAGCTAGTCTGTGTTTAAATTTCTAGAAGGTATTCCTTGCTGAATAAGAGTTTGTTTAAAATAGTTTACTTTAGAGGGCAAACTTGAAAGATTTTTCATGTTACGTAGTGTATTGAAATCATGAAGAGTAATTCTGAAAGCTGTGGTTTATGGAAATTAATTCAACACTAGCCCTGCAGCAAGTAATAGCTGAGCTTTATAAAAATAATTGAAAAATGTCTCTAAGGTCCTTTTTATTTCAGGTACTTAAAACTCTCTAGAAAAAACCCCCACCATTTCAGCCTGTTGTGTCTGTGGAGACATTTTTCAGTTAAAGTACCTGTTTTATTTTATTCCTTCATCTCTAAAACCCACCCAAGCTTTTTGACCTTTGAAAACTTCTTTTGGCATGCTCTGTAACTACATCTATTGTTGTTTTTGAAAGGTGGCTTTGATGTTTAATCTGGATACTTCCCCTTGCTATGGTGAATTAGTTTTCATGGAGCGCTACCAAGAGGCGGTACGAGAAATGGCGAGAGTGGAGCACAATATTGAGAATCAAGTATCAGATGGCACTGGAGGCATCAGGAAATCTGGCATTGGCCGTTCAACTCTGCAAGCTATTGGGAATGCAGCAGCAGCTGGTAAGGACAAGGCTTTTTGAGTTGTTCTCATAAAAGGTGAGGGAGAAGTGGAAAACAGGAGAAAGCAATTTAATTACTTTCAAAGTAAGTGCAGTGTTTGTTCAGAAGTATATGTGCTGGTTCTTTGAGTCAAAAAAGGAGGCTAAGGATGCTGATACTCACTGTTGATGCCAAATTAATTGTATCCATTCTATGGTAATTGGTCCATGAAGCAGGCCACCTATGGAATTATTTTCTATAAGCATTAAAAAATAGTTACCATGAGAGGATCTGAGATAATTATGTGGTTTCATTAGTGATTGTGTGTTTTGATGACACATGTGTAGGTATGGTATTTTATTCCATCTCGGATGTTACTGATAAATTGCTTGCAACTTCTGGAAGTCTTGCCCCTACTCTCCAAGAAAACTTCTGGATCAGGAATATCCATCTGGAGCATACTGATCCTTTGCGGGAAGCCCTTGAGGACCTCAGTCCTTCAGCAATGGCAGCGTTTGACCTAGCTTGTACTCAGTGCCATCTTTGGAAGACATGCAAACAACTTTTGGAGACAGCAGAAAGAAGACTGTACAACAGCCTGGAAACTCGGGGTAGGCTTTTGATTTTTGTGTTTATCAACAAGCCTGGGAACAGAAAGTGTTTCTCTATGCTGAGTTGTTTGTGCTAACTCCTGAGTTTTAATTAAATCTCGTTTTGTACTTTCATGTTAGCTTCTCCTTTCTCCACTCCTAACTTTAACTTTGTCTACCTTTGCACAATGACTGTTCCAGGCCACCGACCTGACTTTGTCTTACTGCACTCTGAAGGTGTAAAAGGTTTCCCAGCAGTTCTCCAGCAAATAAGTAAAATTCTCAACTATTCCTGCACATCACAAGGTCAATCCAAGCCAGGTAGTATGCTTTGCTGATAACGCTTTCTGCTGAAATGTGCTTAAATCAAATTTCAGCCTTCTGTTGCAATGGAAATTCGAACTTTCCATTTTTTAACTTAACATTTAAAACAAAAAACAGAGGGGGGAGATGAGACAAGCTCAATTCTGAATCAACTGAAAAGCTTTGAATTTGTTGTATCATAATACAGTTTTGGTTCTGTGGGCCTTTTTCTGTGCCAGATATACTTCTTTCTTTGTTACAGTTGCCGTTTCTTTCTCTCTCTTTGTAGAGTTCTCAGATGAGACAATAGGGAGTCATTTTCGATGCAGTATTGTAGACCTTCTGCAAGCTTGCTACCCTGCCTTGACTGAAGAAAGTATTACTAATGAAATTGTTTTATCACAAAGTCTGGATCAAATCCTAAAAGCACTGACATCTGTTGAATGTTCTGTGGGTGAGTTATTTTTGTGATCATGAAGACTGATATATGGCTCTAAATTTTTTCTGTGGCCTTTCCGGACACAATAAATCTAGTAGTAATGCTCTTTGACATATGCATAAATATACATTTTAAAAATCATAAATGCAAAGTATAAAATTTATCTGTAGTTCTTATATTCTAGGCATTAGTTTTCAAAGCTAAAATTCTGAACTTGTCTGAGAAGTTGTTTGTCCTATTTCTCTTCAGTCCTAGCAAGGAATTCTTTAAATGTGTTTTAATACAGCAACTTATAGATAAATAGGTGTATCTTACTGTTGTTTTTTTCTTTTTTTTTAATAAGAAAATGGAGATAAACTTATAAAACCTTTGTAATATCATAATAACTTCTAATTTTCATAGAGCTGTCGTAAAACTTTTCGAAAGTCTTCCATAGTTGCTTTTTCTCACAGCTCTCTTCACTATATAGTACTGGTGGGTTTTTTTCCATTGTTTTTCTCCCATTCACCAAATTTCAAAATGGCTTTAGAGCAAAAATTTAAGTGAGCTCTAAGAGCTAAATGTGGCGGAGCACAAGGACTGGTCAACACTTCTGTTTTAAAATAAGTGTTAACAGCACAGAACTAGATATATTTTGGATCTGCCTTAAAATATTTCTAACTTGCCAGAGGCACGGTTATCAATTTAGATGAACTACAGATTTATTCTGCTGCAAAAACTTCTCTTGCTTTCAATGAAATTATAGTGCCTGTTCTGAGATCTATAATTGCAGAGAGGAAATTAGCCTAAAGCATTTCTCTCTCTTTCTCCCCAACCTCCCACCCCCGTTCTTCTTGGCATTTAATCCTTGAATCTTGGATGTACATCTGTTCTCTTCAACCAGACTCTAAAGGGAGTCTTCTTGGCACCTTGGTGGAGCAGGGCTCTCTCAAACCCACGGAGCTGGAGAAGCACCTGGTTTGGAATCAAACACAGCTTCTGCTGAGAACTCTTGACCAACATGCCCAAACCATGCCAGAGAGCAGCACGCAGACAAACTTTGTGAAGGCCTTCCATGACTACATCACTACACTGGCTGCTGTAGTGCTACGAAGCCTGAATGCAGAGCTAGGTAAGAGGTTTCTACAGAAGAGTCTGAGCTGAGGTGCAGATACCCAGACTGGCCTGATTCTGGAAAGTAATTGTCCAAAAACTGTTCCTTGCCAAACATGCCTACTACCTGTGCATAGTCAGATCTTTTGATTTCCACCAATGATTACAATTTTTAAAGTTTATTTCTTAACACCTAGGACACCCACAGCTCAGATAAAAATAGCTGATGGCAGCAGGAAAATGAGAACAGATTCTGCACTCTATGTAGACAAAACAAACAACCCCTGACCTCCAAAAATTCTTAGCACTACCCTGTAAGGCGAGATTGATTTTTGCATCCAGCGGATCAGCATACTGTACACTTTACAACTCCCTTAGAGGTAGCAAGTGCCCTTCTGCTCCACAGGCGTAAGCAAAGAATGTGTAGAAGGCCATGCAGAGGTAACCAGGCAGAATTTTTTCATAGAATCAGCAGATGATGGTGGCCCATGAAAAGAAATGCACGATTAGCACTTAAAGCTGTTAGAAGATCAGAACAACTCACTGTGCTAGGACAAAAAACGCTTGTCTGTTTTTTAAAGTTGACAGTAATTGAGCTGCATTACTGTAAAATACCACAGTACTGATTTCAGAGAATACCTTCCCAAAATAATAAGGAAAAAGGGTGAAGATCCATTTACAGACATGGTGGTTCAGTTCAGATCACTGCCATGCCAACTCTGTCTTCTGCCTGGACATGATTCAGTCCTCACTGACTAATTGCCAAAGCCAAAAATTGCATAATATTTAAGGGCTGGGTGAGTTTTGGGGAAGTTTTATTGTACTGGAAGATAAAAGGTAACTTATGAGAATATGTTCAGAGTTACTTGACAAAACTTGGTAGTGGATACAAATGGTTTTTAGCAATTGTGGCCAGGGTTTCACTCCTTTTGTAGAAGTAGCTGTACAGCTGTGAGTTCCCTCTGCCTTTGCTAACTGACTTGAATAGAGCATGGTCTCACTAATCTACACGCAGAGACTCCTCAGAAACTGATTCTGCACATTTTCTACCTCTCAGCACAAATATATTTTGGTACAAGTTTACAGTAGAGTTGCTAAACTGTTTGAATCTAGATCTTGCTTAAAGGCACTCCAAAGAATCTCCACTCTGCATGTTTTGGTAATAGGTCCAGTAAAATGTGAACCAGTGGTTACACATCTGAGAGGCATATCATAATCACAAATGCCTTGCAATTAACTCTGGATTTTACCACTCTAATGTGAATTTAGATCTCTGTGAATTTAATCAAAGTGGTTTCAGACTCAGGCTTTTAAGATTTGTGTTTCCAAAATAAGAGTTCATTAGTGTATTAAACTAATGTATTTCTATTATAATAAATATTATGATTTTTTTTTTAAAGATATATCTTCAGAAGTTAAAGTGGGGAACCCTTTCATACTGTTGCAGCAGAGTCCATCTCAGCTGCTTTCCCAGCTTGTTTTTGAGAAGCAAGTTCATCCTGACAGGTTGGTGCTTTTCACATAATATACTTCTGTAGGTTATTTTGGTGTTGTTGACTTTGTACCTGAGACATGGTTTAATTCTTCTTTGGCTACTTATCAAAGGTACAGCCTGCTGTGTTCCACCACCTCATCACTTGATGCTGCAAGGATTAGTGTGTAGGGAGGGGCTTAGTCAGTGGCTTCTCCACCAACCTGAAGATTTTTTGATAGGGAAAACAGTGACTCCATGTTTTTAACAATACTGTCTGTTGTGAAGTAAGGGTGCATTTATGTGGATTTTTTCCTTAACTGAATGTGTGACAGTTCAGAGGAGGGCACTTGCAGCTAAGCAATGTAATAAAATAGACCAGCAGGGCTTATTAAGAATACTGGGCATGACTCTTGTCCTGGTTTGCATTGGTAAAAGTCAGTGTTTGAGGAGTAAGTTCCTTTCCTGTAAAGGAATGTCAGCATAAGCCCTGAGTTATTGATATCGTGCTCTGTGCAATTTTTCATACTGAGTAAAAATGGGATGTGTAATCTTTCACTATATGTACTGGGAAGAATATTAGGGGGCTTGTGTTCTCAAAGGATTTAAAATATTTATGAAAATTCGTAAGTGTAAACTGTGCTGGGTAAGCTGGTTCTGTTTTCAATCCTACAGACTTTCTTCTCTCCTGGCTAAAGAAGAGTTGAGCTTGAATGTGCAGCAGGTTATTGTTAACTGTTGCTGTGAACATCTGTCCTTGTGCAGTGCAAGGCAAAACAGCCAGGCAAAATCTCTTCTGATAAACCTCAGCAACTTGGCACACCATTGTGCCTCCCAGTGCCTGCCAGATGTTGAAATACCTATTCACAGTTCTGCAGTGACCTCTGAGGATATCTCCATTCAGGCCCCATCCTCTCAGAATGACTTGAGCCAGCACACACTGACTACCTCCTCCCTGGACTTCCTAAAGTCTCAGTCAAAGCTAATGGCCACAGTGGCATGTCTAAGTGCATCTAATATACAGAAGATTCACAAATCAAGCTTGTCTTGGATGGAGTTTCGGGGCAAACGGGAGGTGCCCTTAGGTTTGGAACAGATTTCCAGGGAGTGTGAGGCATTGTTGAAGAAGTTCCCAATCTTGGAACGATTTTTTTTTGCTATGATCGAGCCCCTGCAGAATCAAGAGGAAGGTAGCAGTTTGGCTACTCTATTCTCTGGCAAGATACATGTATCTCTGGTTCTCCTAGGATTACATTCCACTACAGCTGTTAAAATATTAGCGGAAGTCTTTGAACAAGCTCTCGCCGCAAAGGATTGGGACAGGGCTCTGAAGGTCTTGGATCTGTATAGTCAGGATGTGGAGGAAGTGGTCAATGTGAAGGATGCTGTGCTGAGCTGTGCAGCTGCTGAAGGTAAGAAAGATTGTCAGACTTTTTTTTCCTTCATCTTTCTTCTTTTTAAGGAGAATGCAGCCTGGATCAGAAGGTAGAAACTTAAGTAGTGGTCCTTGGGCAAATCCAGAGACTGAAGTAGATCCTTTTCCTTCTTTCGTCCTGAATTCAGTTCTTTCTCCGATTGTGTACTTTCTGTTTTGCAAATGTGCAAATCCTGACCAATTTAGTACAAGAGAACTGGAATGCATCTGTGGTGTTGTTTTTGTATGAAGAGCTGAATACATCAGGAGACAGTGATCATTGTACTGTTAATGGAACATCTCTTACAGTGGTGTCATTATCATGTGTGGATGATGTGTCCTGTGGAAGCAGGTGCCTTTTGGAGTCTGAATAGTAAGTATCTGGTGCTAACTTTGGTTACTTCCCATGAATCTGATGCTTGGGATGACTCTTACATAGATTTTTCAGCCCCCTACAATTTTGGTGGTGCGATCCAGCAAGGATAGGAATTTGTTTTTATTTTACAAATTATAGAAACTGAATTTCAAACTAGTGTTTTGTTTCCTTCACAGATAAGGATGGTTGGCAATACTTGTTCCCAGTAAAAAATGCCATGTTGAGAAGTAGGCTGGCCCTGCGCTGTCTGGACAAATGGCCCCTTGATGCCTGTTTGGAAATCCTAGCTTATTGCATCTCTGACCAGGGTGTAACCAATGAACTGAAAGCCAGTCTGCAGAGCAGGAGGAAAGAGCTTCAGGTTTATCAAAAGGTACAAAGTCATTCTTCAACTAACCAGTGAGATGAAATAGGGAGCAGGAAACAAATATGCTTGCCCTCTGAAAAGTTTTAGCCCTTTGTTTGTTTAGATCGTGATAGCTTTTCAAGTCTTTGGTCCAAAGCAGTTCATGTTGAGTAATGTAGTATCCAATTAACATTCAGCTTTTGTCCTTTGTAACTTTCCCACTCTCCCATTAGCATTCAGATCTGCAAACATGATTAGATGTAAACATTTATGTGAGTCTGCTTGTTTTGCAAAGTATTTGTTTTTTCATTCTAAACAAATGCTACAGCCTCTGGAAGCTTTCGATGGCAATTCATCATTTTATAAGAGATGTGCAGACAGTGTACAAGACTAGTGGTCCAACAAACGAGTTTGTATTGCAGTCAGTTCTTCTCACTGCAGGGTAGTGCAGAGACCCAAATTGAGTCAGACAGGCTGGTCTGGAGTTCAGCATGGACTGAGAAGCCAAACAGAGCAAAAAAAGGAGTCATCCTTCCTGAGCTCTGTCTGGTGGGGTTTCTGCTGACAGCTCAGTTGTCTCTCTGTTACTACCAGCAATGTCTGCAGTGTATGTGTGCTTTTACACCCATAATTATTGCCATCTAATCTTTCAAAAAACTTCCTTTATACATGCGCTTTGTAGACTCATGCCTCTGAGACAATTGCATAGTTTTTTTTGGAGTGCAAGGGCATTTCATCATCCCTGAAAAGGGCTAAAGAACAATGTGGGTCTCTTTTTTGACTTTTTCTTTCTATGAAGCAGCTCTTGAAGTGATCAGCTCAGCTGTTTTCATAGGCTGTCGATTGCTGTAGATTAAGCTTTTAAAATTTGTACTACTCTAATGTTTTTCAGATTTTGAATGTGCAAAATGAACCATTGTGGAATGACTGGCAGGATCTGAAAAAAGCCTGCAATGATGACCCCCAGACTGTCATGAATATCATTCTGAAAGCAAAGGTTAGGCACCATTAAGTGAATTTTGTTGGATTAAAATGCATTAAACTTTGAGTAGATAAATTCATTGAAATAGCATCTTAAAACATGGATCAGTGGAGATTACCTTGGGAGGAAGGATTTCTTTACTCAGTTCTGTGCTACAGAAACAAATACAGATCTGTGTATAATGTCAAGATTTACATGTACCTCATAATTCTTAAGTTATAACTCTTAGTCTGAGATAAAACCTGTTCTTTTCTTTTACAATTTTGCAGATTTTAAAATAGCATTACTGTGGGCATAATACAGCCTTGATTATTAGGTAAATGCTAACACTCCAAATCTGGCTGGCTTTAAAAGTGTCTCTCTAAAAAACCAACTTGCTTACCATGAGATGAGAGGGTATTTTCTATACAGGCTGTGGCTGGCAAAATTGGTTATCATCTTCTCCCCCTTGTCAATGTAATTATTTACTTTTTACATGTCGTGGAGGAGTCTAAGCTACAGAATTTCGTGGAGTTGATCAGAACTCTGGGAGAAACAGCTGTATCAGGAAGGGCAGAGTTTGTCCTTTTATTTTATTTTTTACTTTTTTTTTAAATTCTTTAGGATTACGAGTTGTGTGAGGAATGGGAACACTTGTATCCTGTCCCAAGAGAAGACTTGATCAACCTGCGCCGTGAACACCTTCTCCACTTACTGGAGATAGGAGACATGGAAAAAGCATTGCAGGTAATAGTAAGACACTCTCAGTCTTATATCCACGGGTCAGATAAATTGACGACTGTTTTCCCTGCCTTCTTGGTTCCACCCTTAAGAGATGCTGTTTGCTTAGATATGCGTTCAGGATCCTGGCTTTCCCCTGTTCTGCTTAAGTGAAAATTGAGCTTGGCAATCTAGTTCTTGGACCTTATAGTGTTAGTGTCGCTTACAGTGGATGTAAGTGGAAATACAAGGGTTCTTTTATTTGAAAAATAATAATGAAATGTGTCTGTGCTGTTTAAGTAGAAGAACCAAGAGTGAAACTAATAATGTGAATTGCTCAGTTGTGCTTCAGTGCCCAAATTAGTGAAATGTGAATTTTTTTGATTTTAGTAATCATGAAGCTGTCACTTATAGCAGAGTGTGTAAAATAAAGTGGATGCTCTCTCAGCCTACATAGCTCTGAAAATACTTTTAAAGCAAAGTAGACTTCTCATCACTACACCTTCTGTCCTGTTCCTTGCTTAATTTTTTGCTTCCTTTAATTTTAAAAGTATTTCTATTAATAAATGGAGCAAATAGGCAGTGAGTAGTCTATAAATGGATTCTTTAAATCGTCCTTATATATATATAAGATACTTGTACATTGTAGAATAATAATGTGTCGTGGACTACCTTTATAAGGCTGCCTTCCAGGAATGTTGTAGAGTTTCACTGTATTTTGTTTACTTTTGTAGCTTTTACAAAGAATTGAAGACCCTGGTATTTGCCTTGCCATCAGTGAACAGTCGCTTGACCAGCATCCAAACTTGGCAGCCTCTCACTTCTTGGCTGATTACCTCACAGCTCACTTCTACGCGAGTTTGACAACAGCACGCCGCAATGAAATCCAGGCGCTCTACATAGGATCCAAGGTGAGTAACACTCTTGCACTGTGGGATTAATGGCAGTACAGAATTGTATAAGTAATTTTATAATGCATAATATTGTCATAATATAAAAAGTCTGTAGATATTACCAGAGCATTCTCACCATATCAGGTCTAAGATCCTGAGTCTCAGGATCCAAAGGAAAGTTAGAGATGCCTCAAAACTTCTCTTCCCCTTCCCCATCTTTGCAGTTCCGTATTATGAGGTGGCTCTAACTCCCAGTATGAACAGAGCAGTGTTGTGTTTGAGTTGTGGGGAGTAGAGGAACACACAGGCTAAAAGAGGGTAGGGTGGAATAAAATAAAATAGTGGTGTTTATCAAAACAGTTACTATCTTTGTCCCAAGTGAAGAAAAAAGTATCCTCAACTTGCTCTCTGTGTCAGTAACACCAGGTGTCCTACATAAGCCCACCTGTATGGTGGTCTTTGACACTTCATGTTTCTCCCAAGTGCCTTCCAGAGGCAGACAGTATCACTCCTTTTTCTGGATGGCCGTTGTCTTTACAGGTTCTGTGCTCAGCTTGGGCATAGATGCATTAATCAGTACATTGCCTTAGTCGAATGCTTTATGTGTAAATAAAATATAGTGTAACTTCTGTTTTGGTGTAGGACTATAAACAGCAACTTGCTCCAGTGTGTGCCACAACAATATTCTGCTGGGCTTCCTGTGTCCTTGTTTCTTTTGAAGACGTGATTTAATTTGAAAAGTGTTCATATTAACTGTCCATCTAGAGAAGAATTGCTCTTATTTTCTCCTCTTAATGTTTCCTCAAATGATAGAAGGATAAGGATGGGGCTAATATGCTTTTTATAAGCTTATTTTAGAAAGAGAATAGGCTGTACTCTGCTACAACATACTTGTCACAGGATCACAAAAGGTTTTCCACTCTTCAGTATCCTCTGAAATGAGGCATTGTTTTATAGAATAGAAAGTGGAAACTAAGTAATTTCTGCAAATCCACTCAGTAATTCTATAGCAGAAGTAGGAATGGGTCTGAGAAGTCCCACCTCCTTTTTTTTAGCCTCCATCTGTTATTCCATTCTCTGCATAAGCTACTGTGGTAGTTTCTTGTCTTTAATCTCGCAGAAACACATATTTGAAGGTGTATAATTTTGTCCTACACTTTTTTCTTGTGTCTCAGGTGCTGCTGACTCTGCCTGAGCTCTCCCGTGTTAACTACTTCCACCTCTCTTCAAGGCCACTGCTCATGCTGGAACAGCTCCTCATGAATATGAAGGTGGACTGGGTAGCTGTTGCTGTACAGACACTGCACCAGCTCTTGGCTGGGCAGGAAATTGGTTTTACTGTAGAAGACATTAACAACTTGCTTTCCAAGTATGCAGAAAAAGCTCTCAACTTCCCTTTCACATTAAAAGAAAAGAGATCAGGTGACTGTCTATCAGAATGCTGATTTTCATTTTGGAAAGAAGGGCCAATATCCCCCCAGAACCATTTCAGCAGTCATAACACAACATTTTTAGATGTGTGCCTCCAGTCTCCCTCAACCCAGATCATGTTCTTGAAGTCTTTGCCTTTCTTGTAAATAGATAATTTCAAGGACCAAAGCTTCAAAGATTTTTTAGACTTTTCCTCTGTTGCTCCTTCTTGTTTTTTTTTTTTAATTGCGTAATACTGATCAGTTTTATTTTATTCCTGTTTAAAGCAAAGTCACTGGTGACTTAAGCAGTTCTAAAACCTGCAGCCAACCACATCTTCCCTCAAGTAGAATGGGGATTGAATCTTCTGTAGTATTTTCTCCTACCACAGCCCTCTTCCTTTTTCTCATATAGAAGACTTTTAAACTTTTAATTCTGTTTAACATTCTCAGTATGGTTCTCCTTTCTGGTTTGCCGATCCCTTTTCATCCAGGTTGTCTTTAGTTCTCCTGCATTTGGCTCCTATTAAGGTTTTAGAATTGGAACAGCAGAGGGTGCTGCAGATCCAGTCCAGTGCTTTAAGTGTCACTGTATTAGGAATTATATGTGTACCTATCTACAGATAGGTACCAACTTGCATTATGTCAGTTTCCGAATGTTGACTTCATTTTGTGATTTAAAGATGCAGCTCTTCAGAAGCATCAGACTTACCTATCTCTTCCTGCCAAATGACCTATAACTTTGAAAGTATGTATTTTCCTTCCACTGCAAGGTGGAGCATTTTTTGCCATGAGTATCTTGTGTCAACCAGTTGTTTTTACATCTGAGATTTATTCTCTGCTGCATTATTCCTGTACCTATCAGTACTCCATTGCTTTGATAACATCCCTTTCTTTGTTTTTTAGGTAATTGGAATTTATATAGTTTTGCATTAATTGCTGTGGACTCACTTTCGTGAAAACAGTAATTTTTAATTACATGAGTAGTCTTGTTTTGTGCTAACATTCTTACGTACTCCTATGAATGAATTCCTCTAATCCTGAGACCAGGTAGATGTATTGGCCAGTATTGTCCTAATTTTATTTTCCCTTCTTCCCTTTGTCCTAGATTCTCTGATACGTATCCAAGAAAGTCTCAATCAGGTATTGGAGTGTGAAGGATTGTCTAAATCGGGATCATCGGAACTATCTCCTGTCAGCTTTACTGGTAAGATAAAGACCTTGGTGCCTGTCATGGTTTAACCTCAGCAGCACATAAGTATCACACAGCTGCTCACTCTCTCCCCCCACCAGCGCCTTCACAAGTGGGATGTGAGGGAGAATTGGAAAAGAGTAAAACCTGTGGGTTGAAATAAGGACAGTTTGATAATTGAAATTAAGTAAAATACAATAACAATAATGATGAAGATGCTGATCATGAAAAGGGATATAAGAAATAGAGAGGAATAAAACCCAAGAAAAACAGGTGCTGCAAAATACAATTGCCCACCACCCACTGACCAATGCCCAGCACATTTCCCAGTAGTGATCAGCTCCTCCCAGCAGATTTTCCCCAGTTCATATACTGGCCACGTTGTTCTAGGGTCCTTGAATTTACTTTTTTTTCTAGGATCCCTCTTGTGACCTGAGGAAAATAGCACACCTTTTTTTTTCTTATGCACAAATAAATAGAAACTTAAGCAATTTTAGCCAAAACAACTGAAGAATATTTGTAGCTAGGAAACAACCACAAATTCTTCTATAGGTTCTGTTCAGCGTCTAATGCAAGAGGTGCTCTCTTTGTAAGAGATGCAAAGTGTGTGCTCCCATAGAAAGGCTAGCAAAGGATATCCTCAGACCTCCAGGGCTGATCTTTCTCAGAAAGTGATGGGCCTGAATTAGAACTGCACGGTGATATCCAGTTGAGGCTGTCTGAACTATTTCCTGGTCTGTATCCTGAACCGAAGACTCCGCTTGCCTGGATAAAGTGGCAACAGTGCCTTGGATTGGGCTGTGTACCTCTTCAATTTTTTTTGTAATGGTCAGCTTAGTATCTGTGTGCTGTTAGAAAACTTGAATGCATTGTTGTCCTTAAATGTTTCTTTGCCCTTTAAATGTGATATCTACTTGGAGGAGCATGAATTAGCTTTAGTGGAATGGACATTTTTGTTCTCTTTTGGTTTAATATTCATGTACACAGAAGGTGGCTTGCAGGGCTGCAGTGATGTTGCACTTTTTGTGACTGGCTCGTATCATGTAAACTAAAAGCTTCTAAACTTGCTTCAGTGAGTATTTAATTGTCAAGGTCAAAGATCCCAAAGGCCAAAGGCTTAAACTCTTGCCTGTCTGAACTAATTTCTTCACAGTAGATTGAAAAGATGAGAATAGGGAGGGATGTGCTGTTGCTAGTCATACCACATCTCTCCTGAGATTACAAGGGAAACTCTCAGTCTTCAGGAATGTCAACATTGGGTATGCTTCAGATTCTATTTTGTGCTATATTGTTTTTAGTATCAAATAACCATGGTGTTTTTTTCTTCCCCCCCTAAGTCCTTGCTTGTGATACTAGAACAGATGTTGACAAGTTGTCTTCTCTAATTGTTATGGTAAAGGTCTCTTAATAAGTATGTACTCTTCCTTATCAGTATTGAAGCACTGTAAGTTTACAATCTTAGGTTAAAGTGTATGTGTTGCTTACACAGCGTTACTCTACCATGCCTAGCTGAAAGACAGTGGTAGTCATCTTGTGAGCCAGGAAGGTCTTATAACCTCAGTAAGTCTGTGGGGTTTTCTGGTACTCAAGACTCCATCAAACAGCTTAAATCCCATTCCACATTTTTCTTGGCCTGGCTCATTTTCAGGTTTAACCATATCTGCAAGTCCCAGAGACAAAAGTCTGCAGCAGGATTTGTTTCCTCAAGAATTTGTGCCTCCTGAGAAGCCACCACCAAAGCAGCAATGGATACCTGATGACACTGAAACGATATGTATGGTTTGCAAAACTGAACGCTTTACTATGGTAAGGTGCAAAAACAAAGTACAGACAATCTTAGAACTGTGACCTTAATATGAACACTTCCTCATAACCTGTCTCTTAAGAGACACTGGCTACTTTAAACAAGTTTGTCTGCATCACCATAGGCCTGACAAGATTGACAGTCTTTTGATATTTAACCACTGGTTTCAGTTTAGTGTAGTTGAGGAGACTGGCAACAGTTAGCTCCTTGTAGAGTTCTGTGAAATGATAGAGCCTAAAGAGGACCTGGTCATCAGAAAGAAGACAACTATGAGATCTCAAAAATGTGTGACAACAGCAATATTAATATTTCAAAAGTCTGTCTAGTTGACTCTGCTGGCAAGAAATACCGTAATCATCATATAATTCAGATTACCAATATAGAAAATTCAATCTTTGCTGTTGGTTACGCTTTTATAAAATGTTATGTTTCAGAGTATTTGAGCAACTACATTGGTGCTCTAAGGGAGAATAATTTTTAATTTTGCAGGCAGTCTGTTATCTTCTACTGCTTAGAAACAGTACTGTTTTCTCAAAGTATCTGTTGCTTCTGAATTTTTAATAAGATGGCATCAGAAAAACAGTCTACAGCTTTCTAACTTTTCCAAGAGATGATTTGATTGTGATAAAAATTGGGACAATTTAAATAATGGAAAGCCCAAGTATGCAGCAAATGTATTTTAAATACTGGCCTTTAGGTTTTGATTTTTTTCTTTGCCATGCCCTCTTCAAAAAGGAATTGTAACAGGGAGAATCAATCATTGTGTAGTTCTGAAAAGCCTTATCCTGAATGGTCTTTCCTCTCTTCAAATGGAGCAAGTTTACTCATGTGTGGAGATAGATACAGGAGGGGACTTCAGTAAATTTTTTGTGCCTCATCCATGGCCTCTTTTGCTTAGTTTAACAGGCGCCATCACTGCAGGCGCTGTGGGAGGCTGGTGTGCAGCTCTTGCTCCACCAAGAAAATGGCAGTAGAAGCTTGCAGAGAAAATCTGTCTCGTGTGTGTGATCAATGCTATGGCTACTACAACAGAGAAAGTCTGCCTGACTTGGTGCAAGACACAAGCAGGTGAGTCCTTCTGCTCTAATTATCCTCAATTACATGTACACAGCAGACTATGTGAATGGAATGAGAGAGGCAGAAGCATTTGTTTTATCTGGATAATAACATCTGTTTTTTGGCCTCCAGCTGTTGGGATTTCCAGGTTTAATAGGTGTGGAGGGAATATTCCTTAGGTCTCAGTTTACATTTCACATTAGAAAGGACACTGGAGAGCAAGGCAAGTCTTGAATTCTTTAAGCATCAATTAATTATTAACCTAAGAATTGAATGCTCTAATGCAAAACATAGCACATACTGCTACAGTGTGACAAAGTTTCTTGTGGTATACTCTGTTCCTGGATTAACATTGCATGTTGACAAGCTCTGCTGAACATATCAGTGTTTTAGTGTTATTCCATAATCCCTTGATTTTGACTCCTTCAACCCTTGCGGATTAAAAAGCAAGTTCGTGATTAGATAGGCTTTGAAACTGCCTTTATTAAAAGGGACAGCTGTGATGACATATTTTCATGATGTGGTTGCTTCAAGCTGAGAATTGGACTGAAATTCGTTGTGTGTACATAGGCGAGCTGCTGAGAAGTGCAGCTGAAAAGAGTTTTACTGTCTGTGACCTTGAGCAGGCTTAGCAGGGTGACAGAGTAAGATTTACTCTTTCCAGCCACACTTTCAGGTGCATTTTTCCTTTTCCTAGCAAGCCTGCAGATAGCAGTATCCACTATGGCTGTACTGGTAGGCTTCCTAGGAAAAGAGCAATACTGTGCAGGTCTGAAGAGGAACCTGTGAAAAAACAAGCAGTCACTTCTAGCTGAACCAGTTTGTGTCAGAACAGTTGCTTATGCTGCCGGATTAGGTCAGCACAGCCTAACCGTGAGCTTGAATGCCACCTGTCATGTTTTAATTCATTAATGCCTGGCTTTTTTTATACTCACCATATCTGTATATCCAAACCAACTACATCTTAAGGACAGAGACCCAGACGCCAAAGACTTTATTTTAGCTCTGACGTATCCTGATACTGTGCAGTTCTCGTTCTCAGTGTCTTTTTTGTGATGTGTGCAACTACTATTCCTACAGAAGATCATAAGAGCCAATTACTTAGTGCAGTTGAAATACGACAATGCAGAGGCAGGATCTTAGATTTCCAGACAGAAGGGGTAGTGGCAGGGCAGTGGGTTGGAGAGGACCGGGGGGAACAGATGTTAGATTTTTACACAACAGCGTTCTGAAAAGGCTAGCCACAGTGATGTCTTTTAAAACTATGTTTCCCCCAGTGTGTTGAAGTAGGCATGATGATTCTTTCTGTCATTTTATTACAGCAGAAAAGAAGATCAGGACCCAGTGAAAGGTAAGGAATGGAGTAATGTTAAACCTCTATTTTTTAAAGCTCCTCATTAGCAGTTAGAAACTGGAAGCTGATACAGCTAGAAATATCTAGTTGCAGCTGAAGGGTGATCAAAACTTGAGTTAGATAATATCACTGATGATTTTTGCATGTACAGGCTGAAATGAGCATTCCAAACTTCTGTAAATTGAGGTTTAGCAGTGGTATCTGAGCCAATATTGAATGTGTTGGAAGAAAGGAACTGAAAACCAGCAGTTGGAGAACGCACTTTGCATTCTAGAAACAGTCGGAGACTGTGGAATGAGTAGGAATTAATTATCCCACCACAGAGCTGGGCTGAGTGGTTCTCTTTTTACAAACCATGACAGTACAATTCTGAATACTACTGCAGTGTGCTGTGGTGGTTTATGCCTCATGCTGGCTGGACCTAGCACAGAATGAGGCCCCTCTCATGGGTCTGGTTGTGTCCTGAGTTCCATTTTCTTTGCTGGTTGTGTGAATATAGTAATTTTTCTTTGCTGTCTGTTTCTACATCGAATATCGTAAAGCTTCAGGAATAATACAAAAATTTAATTGACTTTTTCTCTGCCATACCAGAAGGTATTTACTGTTTTTAACTTGTTCTAGTGTTTGAAGTGATTCTGTAAAATTTTCCTTCACTGATGGGAAATTCTGTCAGAACAAGAGAATGTTTTTCCTCACTTGTTCTGTTTTTAAGTATGATGGGCTATTTGAGCATTATTTTCCCCTGTTGTTGATGGAAGTTTGCATTACTGCTACCTTTGTTTCAAGAGTAAAATAGCTGAAATGCACTTTTTGAGCTGTTGCTTCTGGTTAGATCTTCCCCTTAGCTTGCAGCATTGATACACGTTACTGGACCTATATGATCCGTTCAATAAGCATGAATAAGAACAATGTGGAAATGCTCAGATTTAAGAGGGAAAGAGTTTTATTTTGCTTTTCTGACTTACCTGATAACATTGTAAATAAGGCTTATCAAATGTTTTCAGGCCTGGTTTATTTTTGTTAATCCAGTTTCCAGGTAATTTAGAAATGGGGGCGGGGGGGATGTTGGCTTTTGGTTTGGGATTTGTTGGGTTTTTTTTATTCACCCTACAGTTTTAGAGTTACTCAACACTCTAAAAAGTTATGTGAAATCTAGATCAGTTATGAATTTCAAAACAGATATTTTCTTAATCTGTAGGAAAGAAAATGACTTTTCACAGAAATTAAATGTCTTGAATCATTTGGTCAAAACTCCAATTTTCTGCAGTACTATTTTATATGAAAATCTAACATTAGAAGTTAGGTCATCTTCTCACAATCTTTTGGCTTAAAGCTCCTGGACTATAAGTTCAAATAACCCGAATTATAGAAGACAGAAGGAGTTTTAAGTCAATTTAGCTTTTCTCTTACAACTGTTTTTTCTGTTTCCCTTTTGAGCCACAACCCACAGTTCTCATATTTCCACTTGCCTCCTCAGAAATATTTAATGAGTTGTCTGAGGGAAAGCTAAAGAGGGGAGTTTCCTGTTTTTGATGCCCAGTAGGATAAGAGTTGGATAATCATTTGAAGATGTGTTACTGGAACCAGGTTTTAGTAACAGTTATAGTAAATTTAAGTACAATTTGGCAGCCTGCTGAAGAATGGAAATATTTTTGTAATCTGTGTGCTGGACATGTGATGCTGGTAGGAAGTGACACAACGAGAGGATTATAGATAACTATTATATAACGAGAGGATTATAGATAACTGTTGCAGGAGAGTATAGGAATATGCTGCATTATGTCTCCTTAGCCAGATTTCTTGCTTCTTATACAAGGATTTTACCTGGTGGTTTCTTTTTTGCTGCAGAAACTTCTGATAATGAATATTGCACAGTGGTGCGAACACCCAAGGCAACTGAACTTGAATGGATTTTTTCCCTGAATGAAGAGGAGAATGAAATTGTACGCAGTGAATTTTATTATGAACAGGTGAGAAAGAGAGTGCAGTATAAGCAGTTCCCTGGACAACTACCTCGATACCTATATTTATCTGTCTTTCCTCAAATTGTCAGGCTCCCAGCTCTTCCTTGTGCATTGCCATCCTTAGCCTGCATAGTGACAGCATAGTGTGTGGCCACCAACTGATAGAACACTGCTGCAAGTTGTCCCAGGGGCTCACTAATCCTGAGGTGGATGCTGGTCTCCTTATGGACATTATGAAACAGTTGCTCTTCAGTGCCAAAATGATGTTTGTAAAAGCTGGAAGGAGCCAGGATCTAGCTCTCTGTGACAGGTGATTTAATCAGTTGTTCACTAGGATGCATTGAGGTACTGTTGAGAGCATTATCCTTTTTCACTGGGGAGTGGAGGGTGGGAGGGGTGTTTTGTGTTTCTACTATGGACATTTTGAACAAGAAGTTCATAATGTAATAATAATGTAAGAGTTCAAATAGTAGAAACTCAAGTAATATCTTGTAAATATAAAGTAAAATCACTTAATAATTACTGAGGAAATTCTCTGACAAGGAAGAAATGATTGACAAAGACTAAGGTAAGTATTTTACTTCTGGTATTGTGTATCTGCTTTCAATCTATATTTTAATACAGGACTTTAAATCTGTGCTTCCTGTGAATGAACACTTTACACTTCCTGAAGTTTTGTACTACAGAACTTGAGGTGGCAGGTATAATATATAAATGTCACATGTACTGTTTCGATTTGGTAAGATATAGGTGGTGTCTGCAATTAGTATGTTACACTGAACACGGCAAAAAAACCCCAAGCAATAACAAATGGTGTGAATGAGATAGTAGGATGGATAGAGAAACCTGGTACACTGGTGATTAGGAACCACTGTTCTAAGAGATGTCATTGACATAAAGTTCTTTATTGTGTGATAATAGTGAAAGTGTATGTATTTGTTTAACCTCTAGCTACATCAGCAAAGTGGATGTGTTGAATATTTTGGTTGCTGCTGCCTACCATCCTATACCATCTTTGGATCAGATTCTTCTCCCAGCAGCAGTAACAAGATTAAGAAATCAGCTTCTGGAAGCAGAGTACTATCAACTAGCTATAGAGGTAATGCCAATGGAGGGATGTCAGTGTTAATGGCTCTGTACTGGCTTCTGGTTTTCTCCCTCCTGTATTCAGGTGGATGTGATGTGTGAATGGACAACATTTAAACAGTTACAAACTGAGATTAAGTTTGTAGACAAGGAAGAAATAATTTTCTGGACATGGGAAAAAATTTCTGAGAAGGGAATGTCCTGCTGTGGAGCAGGCTGCAGAACGGAAAGGCAGCGACCTTGCTTCCTGCTACAATTAAGGTTGGAATGGACTAACTTCAAGATAGTCATTAAATGGAGGAATTTTGTATCCAGTAGAAGGGATGAGGCATCCTTTGTGGAGGACTTTATCTGAAGCTTGTATGTTTGATTTTATTTGTCTGTAATCCCATAGCAGACATAAGTAAGGCACCTTTCCCAAGTGTTTACTTGAAAATCAGCAATGTTGACAAATCAATGCATCAGAGCTCATGTGGTGTAGTTTATCATATTCTATCTTCTTCCTACTGCCAGGATTTTGTAATCCTCTGTTTTATGGCATTGCAATTTAAGTACTGGATTATGATACTACAAATGGGATTATGATTTTTTAAGGGGTAATAAACAGATGACCTATATGAATAAAAAATATTAATAAATAGATGACCTGTATGAATAAAAATTGTTCATGTTTGAAAGCAGTTGGCTTACTGAAGAAAATCAGGAATAAATTTTATCAGCGAAGTTGTATGAAATAAGAAATATCATGGTGGTTTGTGAAGCATCTTCTGTTGCTTTTTTTAAAACCACAAACCTGATGAATTCTGCTCTGTAAAAATCATCTGCTTTAGAAAAGCAGATGTGAAAATGTCATGTTTTAAAATCGATGAGCTGAAATTCCCAGATAAACAGTAGTTTAAACTTGTACGATAAAAAATACTTCCACATTTGGAGATCATGGGTGTTTTGGTAGTTGGCCTTTTGTGCCAGTAATATGGAAATAATCGGCACGAGTTTTCCATGTGTTTTTTAGTTGATGTTTGTTTTTAATGGAAAATGCACTCTAAGAAGTGAAAGGTCACAATCACAGACTGTACGATAAGCCAGTTTTCCTATTTTCTATAATGGGGCTGTGTTGCATTACATTTTTACATCATTTACAATAACAAATTATTTTGATTTTAGGTTTCTACAAAATCTGGGTTGGATCCAGGTGGAGCATGGCATGCCTGGGGCATGGCTTGCCTTAAAGCTGGAAATTTAAGTTCAGCAAGAGAGAAGTTTAACCGATGTTTAAAGCCACCTATGGACCTAAACCAGCTGAACCATGGTTCAAGGCTTGTCCAGGATGTGATACAGTACCTGGAGGCCATAGTGAAGCCAATACTCATTGCAGTAAGAATCTTCTGTCTGCTCTGAAGGGCTTTGGCAAAGCCAAGTAATGATGTTTTAATACACACCTTATAGCAATGCATGTTGCAATAACAGGTGTCAGGGTTTTTTTCCTTCTTGGTCATGATTGCCTATTGCAAACTGAATGTTGCTGAGAAATTTGTTAGGTGTTTCATCACAGGATTTCATAGTAATTTGGGGCATACTTTGTGGAGGGGAAAGAAGCTGTACTGCTTAACATGTTATTACTACAGTTTGAGGAAGCTAAACTCAATCCCTGCAACATATTGTGATTCTACAATGATGCAATTTTTCTACTGAAACTCTAATAACTTTGCAGGAGTCCTAAGGAGAATTTCAAATGCTGTCCCACTCTTCTCATCAAAAACCACTATTACATGGTTTGGAATTAGCTCTAGAAGTTCGGATTAGGGGCCAAAAAATTAGTTTTAGGGCCTGAGTAACTGCAGAATCATAATGATTAAAGACCACTTAGTAGTACGTACTTTAGGAGAATGAAAAAACCTGTTTGAACTAGGCTATTAAATAGCTGTAGGCAGTGGAATTGTGTTTAAATAAGCCTTCTGCTTGTCCTTGGAAACAGCCATGTTGGCTACAGCAACATTCAGCACCTCTGTTGTTAGCAGGGTTCCAATCTAGTGTTTATAAAAAGCATTACTGGATTCTCACCCCTCTAAAACGGTATCTATTTTAAAAACAACAACAGAAATGCTTTAGGGCTGAGTGACAAGACCTAACAGAGAAGAAAATCTTCCTCTTACCACCTCTCATTGATTCTCTGTGTTAATGGCAGGATGATGATTACTTTGCCACATTGAGGGAACTTGAAGGAACACTGAGAACGAGAAGTCTGTCTCTGGAGATGATGTGTGAGGGGAAGATTCAACACAACTGCTACTATCAGGAGTGCTTGTTCTATTTACATAGTTACGGCACTAATCTGGCGATAATAAGCTTTTATATGAGGCATGACTGTATGAGAGAAGCACTGCTTCACTTGTTAAATAAGGTGAGTAATTTCATTTGCTGTCACTGAAACTGAAATCTGAAAAATAGTAATAAGCATCAGGTAGTGTTGTGGTGGCTTTCTGCACAGGAATTTTCTGAGGTCCTGAATGTTGTTATGCAAACTGTCCAGTGGCATGAAAAAACAACTGTGATCTTTATATCTTGTGTTTAATCTCTCTTCCACATTGTGTTGAAACAGGAGTTTCTAGAGAGGAGAAAACACTGCTTTTTTTTTTTCCCATAGATGTTCTGCGTCAACAGCACTTTGTCTTTTTTCTCTAAAAAGCTGAAAACGTGGGACTGTTGTCATACAGTTCAGAGGACATGGAAAATTTGCTTTTCAAATGTGTCCTTCATACCAGTTTAAATTTTCTTTTAAAAAAAGTTACATATTTTTGCAATGTTGGTGACATAATTTCACTGGTTAAGTAGTAGACTTAGAAAATACTCTAGACATACAATTTGATGGGTGGTAAGTTTTGGGCAAGGAAACTGGTAGTGATCATGCAAACTAGAGAGCAGAGTTTGTTACTCTGAAGCTCTAAGGTACTGAGCTTCTGCTGAAATATTTTGCAGTTGATTGGAAACATTTTATTTGTACACTTGTATCTTGTTCTGAGATTTAAAACAAAAAAAAAACAAAAAAAATTTCACATCAAGTCTTTAAAACATATATACAGGCCGTGTTGACACATATTAATGTTACTATGAAAAGAAGCGCATGTGAGGCTGCATTTGTGAGACCATAGTCAAGAGAACAAGGGAAGTAAATATACCCCTTGGCTCACTACTTGTGGCGTTTCATCTGAACTCCTGTGCCCAGTTGTGGATTCCGAAGTACAAAACAGACACTGTCAATGTGGAGCAAGTCTGGTGGAAGGCCACCAATGGCTGGGGACCTGAAGCACGTGATGGAAGAGGAGAGTGATAGAGCCAGTTTTTTCCAGGAGGCGAGAGGAGATCTGTGTGCTGTTTTCAGCTACCAAGTGGGTGATTAGAAGGAAAATAGAGCTATGCTTGTCTCACATGTGCCTAGTAAAAGGATAAGAGACAGTGGACACAGTCTGACGCAAGGGGAATTCCAGCTGGATATAAAGAAAAGTTTTGGGGTTTTTTTTTTGTTCAGTGCATGTGTTTAGATAGGGGAACTGGGCTGCAAAGAGGCTGTTGAATCACCCTACTTGGTCATGCTCAGAACTTAACTGGAAAGGTTCAAGAACAATGTGACCTAACTTGGAAGTCTTTCTTTGAGTGGTGTTTTGAGCAAAATGACCTCCAGAGACTCCTTTCAATATAAACTACTTATTAATTTTATAATCTCTGTCACTTAATACTCCTTTATGTTACATAAGAAAAATAAGCTACAGTGGCTTTGCTTCAAGCTGATTTTTGTTTGTGTAGGAATCTCCATCGGAAGTGTTTATTGAAGGGATCTTCATTCCAAGTTATGAAAGTGGAAAACTGCATATGCTGGAGAACTTGCTGGAAACCATTGATCCAGGATTGGAGAGCTGGGGAGTTTACTTGATTGCAGCCTGCAAACACTTGCAAAGAAAGAACTATTACCATATTCTCTATGAGCTGCAACAGTTCATGAAGGTAAGTTGAGGGACAGTGCCATCTCTTTCAGTGAAATGCTGAATACTGTCAGACTTCGGGTCATTTACTTTGGTGTAAATCTGCATGTTGAACACATATATTTTTGCTACTTTATGGTCCTAAAAAACAGAAAGGCTGAACCTCACTGAAGCTTACCTGCTACTTGTGGCATAGATCTGACACATTGCGGTAGCTTACCTGTGCTTCAAAGAAAACAGAGCATTGCCTGCTTTGTGTGAGTGCTTCAGTACAGACAACGATTAGTTTGGTCCATCTGATGTTCAGTACATTTCTTCTAGGATCATGTCCGTGCTGCTATGACCTGCATTAGATTTTTCACTCATGGAGCAAAGTCTTACACTGAACTGGGCGGAAAACAGACATGGCTTCTAAAGATCAAGGACCACCTCAAAGTCTACTTGCAGGAGGTCTCAAGAAGCTCAGGAAGAAAAAAAATGGCATTCACTTTTCGGAAGAAAATGTCTGCTACAGATGTGTCGAGGTATCTACAAACAAAAAGTTGAGTTATAGAAGAGGGGAAATTCAGGCTTTAGACACTTTTTTTTTCTTTTATTGGTTGCATTTAAGCTGGCCTTAGCTAACATGTGCTGGTTGTGCCTGACCCAAATATGGCTTTTATGTATTACAAGTATAGGATTCCAATCACTTTTTCCCCCAACAACTCAGCCCAGGATATTGTCGATTGTTTCTATTAAGAATATGTCTGTGTATGAGATTATCTTCCTTTAATTTAAAAAACAAAAACCATACAGTGCACAGACAATTATACATCGATCCACAAGTTTTCTTCTTTTTCTCTTTCTTTCCTCTCCAAAAAGCAAGCAGTTTTATGTCTACTGGAGTTAACTCACAACATTCAACTATGTACAACTTATAGGTGCTAGGGATAATTGAATCCCTGTATTCAAAAATTAAAGTGTAAATTTAGCCAAATCTCTCTTGTACTTGGGGGTTTATATCTTGGTTTTCTTAGGGTCTTTCTTCTTTCTTTTTTTAGGGTAGACTCTCACTTAAACTTGGGGGGGAAGTGTGTGTGATGAGATGAAAAAGTGGGTGTGGATATTTATTTGGAATACAGATTCTCTGGCTCACTTATTTGAAATATGTGAACAATTGCTTAACTTCAGCTTGTTTTGCATGTTAAGCTCACAGATCTGAAAGATAATCTCATTGCTGCAGACTTGGCTGCACAAAAGACGAAGTAAAAAAATAACTAAAATAATTCTTTATGAGTATATCTTGAAATGTCTTGAAGAAATTAGTAAATTCACATAAATAATAATTGAGACTTTATTGCAAAATAAAGTCAGAATTTTTTCACTGTCTAGGCACATCAATACAGTTGATCTGCAGATGGAAGTAACAAAATTCCTGCATCAGTGTGAGAGCTCAGGAACATCTCAAATGACAAGTTCCTCCTTGCCCACGCTCTTTGGAAACAATAACATGAAAATGGATGTTGCTTGCAAGGTACTTGTTGCTATTTTAAAGACAACTCTATTTTTCATCAACAATACTAACTTGCTGTTTGGTTTGAAGCATTTAATGGCTGGGGCAAGCAGTTGTATTTTTCATGGGCAGGTTACTTATGCGTGCATACAACTCATCATATATGAAAAGTTCATGATTTTCCTCAAAGTAGCAGAGAATGTGAGAACTTGGAGCTCCTCTCCTCAAAGTTCCAGTTTTCAGTGGCAGAGGATCTCAAGTACGAATAGTAATATGCCTTTTGACTATACATCCTACTGTGTTCTGAAGCAAGGCAAATAAGCTGTTATTCTAAACATTCTTAACTTCAGCTCATCTCCATCTGCAAGTTGCCTAATATCCCACAGGGAATCAATCAATGTCTGACAATAGACTCAGTCTTTGCTGTACTTGTTGGGATGGTGCTGTTTTCTGTTGAAGTAATGCATTGTCTTTTGACCTCTGGGCAAAATCTGGATTTGCATTAACATTATTTAACTGTATGTAATGAAAAAGGCATGTGCATCCCCAGACTTGTCTGTGCCTTTCTTTTCAGGTCATATTGGAAGGCAAAAACATTGAGGAGGGGTTTGGGATTGCATTTAGAGTTCTTCAGGTATGAAAAAGCTTGATATAGCAAGCAATATTATTACAAAGTAACTCCTGCAAGTAGCAATTGTTTAAACAAAAGCCTTTTTATTTTTTTTCTAAAATGTATTTTAAGCCCCAAAATGAAAAACCTCTTCTGAAGAAAAGTCACAAGTTCAAGTCTTATATGTCCATGTATTTGGAGGAAACTTGGTAAGGAAATTAAGATGCTACTTCAGTAGGACATGTCCAAACTAATTGAGACCTACAAAGGAATTAAGTACAGCTTTTCCTTTGCTGTGTACCTTGTTCAGTGCCTTAATGCTGGCAAACCACAATCACAGATGTGTGTGTGGAGCTCTGACGTGGTAGCTCTCTGCAGTTCATGAGAGCCATGCAAAGACACAATGAGTACATAAGGTGCTATACTCATGATTTGAGAGAGGAAAGCTAACTAACTGGAAACTCTCTGGGGACCTCTCCTTCCTCATATCTGGGTAGAAGTTGAGGTGCTTATCAGTCAGCATAGCTCATGAGCCTCCGAAGTCTTCAGAGTGTTTCTCACCCATATAGTCCCAGATGGTAGAGGAGGGCCACTTTTGGACAGAGGTGGCACACTGAAAGAGTATTTATGAATGTGGCAGGCCCTGCTCCTTCTTTCGAGTAGGATGTACAAGGCAGAAAACCTGTTTGTAGTGAGATGAAGAGCCTTAGAAAAATAGCACTTCTTAGCAGCAGCAGTCAGTGCTCCCCAGTAGAAATGGAGTGGCGAGTCCAGCTGCCCAGCATCCCTTCTGTTTCCATCCTTTTTTAATTGCCTTATTCATGGCAGGATCAGTCCGCAATTTTTATCATCTGTACCTTCTTATGGGAGCTGTGCAATTGTCAGTTGCCTCCTGTTTCTTGGCGTACACAAAGGGTAACTGCTGGTCAGTGGCTGGAGAAATGCAGTGGGAACATCCTACCCACCTCTCCCTCATTTGGGGACCTAGGAAAGATCTTTTGCCAGTTCTTAAGCAAAATTGAGTTTTACCAGTCTGATTATAGAAAACCTTTCAGCCAACTCTGAGCATTAGTGACTGGAAAACCAGAGGCCCCCAAAGCAGCTTTGACTTTTTGGAGCATGGTGTTCTATTTTGTCTTTAGGAGAGATTGTCTCAGTTGTATAGACTCCCTGTGAGAAAATCTGCTGAGACCATTAAACGTGTTGCTCCGATATTCCAACTACCTCTAGGACTTCCAGCTGGAGGCTACAGAAGTGTACAGCAAAGTGGCCAAGCAGCTGGTAAAGCAGCAGAAGTACAGTGAGATCCGGCAGCTCCTGAAGTGTGTCAATGAGTCTGGAGTGGCAGCGAAAAATGATGGGGATAACATTATCCTAAACTGTCTAAATGAGTTCAAGAACATTCCTGCTGAGGTAATTCCATCCTGCATTGTCTACCTTTTGAAGTAAAATGGTATAGTACTGCCTGCAGGGAAATGTGGTGCTCTTTTAGTGAGTCCTTCAGATCTTCTGGCTCTGTACTATGTGCATAGTTGAAAGGTGGGAGTGCATGGTTTGCCTTATACAAGGTACTCTGAGAGGAAACAAGAAGTAGCTGTATCATGCCCCTCCCTTGCACTTCGCAAATGAATACCCATGGCAGGGAGAGAACCTTCACTTCACAACATCCTGCCAAATGCTGCTGTTTGGAGTGGGAAGTGTTCACTTCAATGTAGCTTCCCTGGCTAACACAGAGAATGTGTTGAGGCAGAAACCTCCTGCCTCCACAGGAGACAATTTTATGATTCCCTTTGCCTGCCACAGTGTTTTTTCCATCACAGTGAAGGAAAGTGCTGCACTCTACTGTTCTACTAGTCAGGTTAGGGGACACAATCTACCTTTTGGGTTAAGGGTGGGCCATGGGGCCCAACTCCTGATGGGGTGCAGAGAACCTACAAATTCATACAACATGAGCCTTGTCCCTGGGGGACTCAGAGGCTCATAGCATTCTCTAGGGATACCCCATAGACGTGGAAGGCAGGAGAAGCTGTGGTAAGGGGAAGAATTGGAGTTTGTATTTTTTTGTATTTTCTACATCTGCAGCCTTTGCAGTTGGGACAGTGTAACTACCTGCTGTGATCTGAGCAGCCCTTCCTGTCCACAGGAGTTTGACCTCTGATGGGGTAGGGGTTTGCAGATTATTGTCACTTTAAATGTGAACACCTTTTCCCTTCTTTGCATACAGGATCTCGATAATCTGATTCAGGATATGGACAGTGATGAAAACAAGGTAAGTAAAAGTACAGTAGAGGAAGTCCATTAGCAAGAGCTCAACAGCCAAGTCTTGGTCTACAGCCTCTGTGGGTTCTCTTTCACGATCTTCTTTCTCATCCTCATGCAAGCCAGATTTTTGAAGGCTACTTCCTAGACTGTAGAGATCATAGTGAATTCCTCAAGGCCCTGGTGTTTGTGACTGTAGAGCTGTGACATGAAGGTACCAGTTGGTACTATCCCTGTTAGCAACTTCAGAGTCCTCAGAGTGAGAGCTAGGCATTTGTTATAGTGGGAGGAAAAGTATTTCAGAGAGGCACATTGGTGTGTGTAAGTTTCTAGGAACGGCAGACAGCTAATGATGACCATTTCAGCTTACTGTTTCATGGTGATCAAGAGTTAGATGATAAAACTTCTCCAGTTCTGATATTTTTTTTCTCTTAGAGGAAGTGAGGCCTAAACTACTTTGTTTCTTCGTTAGCTTTCGTAGCAGCCGGCCAAGCCACTGGAGAGTCACACATAAATATGTGATCTGTGGATACATGTTTATAGAGGTGGCTGTGGCTCAGCGTTTGTGGATTCTTGTAGATCTTGAATGGCATAGCTAGGAATGAAATCTTAAGATTTGTGACTGTCCTCTCTCCTGCTACAAATGGGCTTTTAATTGTGCCTTTCTGTAAGATCTATCACTGAAAGATGAGAGCTGTTCTAGAAACAGCAATGGAAGAAAATGAGAGGTTTAGACTCCTTGCTATGAGGATACAGTAAATTAATGCACAAGGTAGGATTCCTGATGCTATTTTTGTGGTCTTACAATAAAGGAATTTCTACAAGGCACAAACTTAATAAAATACAGCTGTCTGTCCACCTTTTCCATTGGCATTTGTTTCATGCTGTGCTCTGTTTGGTAATATGCTACTACTTCCTTGTAAGACAGACTTCTGAACTGGGTATTTCCCATGAATCCTCGCTTAGGCTTGTCCAGTTAGTTTACTACAGATTTCTAACCAAGGTCTGATTGCCTCTTCTGCTTCAGATCCAGGCCTATGTGATGTGTAACAAGCTGCGCTCTGCGTATCTGGTCTCGGTGAGGCAGGAGAAGGCCAGAGCGGTGCAGCTGGTACAGCATGTGCGGCAGCTGGCCGAGAGCAGCGGCGACGACGTTGTGAAGGCCATCTGTGCCCAGTGGCTCTCAGTGCACCAGCCCAAGATGAGAAATCGGCTTCCCCAGGGCGCTAGGAAGTAATAAGTAATTGACGTTCACCATCATCCAGGAGGAGAAGGCTTCAAGAGAGCTTAAGGGTGTCTGGTTCAGTACTTCTTGGTAAAATGGAAGTCTCCTGACTCGTGTTGGTGGGAAGTGGATGCTGCTAATGTGCCTTTGGTGGGAAGGGAACTAAATTACAAGTGCCAGTCCTGTATTTTGACACAGTCACTACCTCAGGGTGTTTTTGGGCTCTTCTTCTGACAGTGGTGGGGGAGGCAGTTTCAAACTGAACAAGCAAGGATTTAGGTGTATGGAGAGAGCACTTTTCTTTCTGGTTTTGACTTTTGTTTTTTGCTAGTTTTTAATTTTTGGGGGGGGGTTGATATTTTTTGAAACGCACTGAACTTAATAATACGGGTTTTATTTTTAATCCAGAAAACATGTAGAGAGGACAGAAAAATTTTATCAACTCAATGTAGCTGAGAGGATAAACTTTGTGATTATGGGTTTCCTGTAAAATTTTTCAAGATTGGAGAGATCTTCTCTTACAAAGACTAAAATTCAGAGATTTTTTTAAGCCTCTATACAAACGATTGCTACTTCTTTTTTTTTTTTTTTTTTTCCCTCCACTTATACAATGTACCCAGTTTCTTTAGTTTGTTTGAAAAGGTAGGAACTGATTCTTTATAGCAGGTTTGTACTTACCTGTCACACTGTGTGATGTGTGCCATATGTATGGCACTTCAGCCCTTACTAGATGAATGAAGTTATAAAGGGCATATCCTGTAAGGGGAGTACAAAGGGAAAATAAGCCTTTAAAATATTTGAAAAATCACGTACCTCTTTCTTTGCTATGGCAATACCCAAAAGATTGTAGTTGATAGTTAATTTCCACAGTTTTTCATCAGGTATAGCAGAGAATATGGACAAAGCAAGCTGTGGCGAAATTCAACACGTGGTCTTGTATCCCTGTCACATAGGGATTTATTTATTACCAGGATAATCTGTCAAGTACAATAGAACACCAAACTGGACCTACTGTATACAGGCTTTGCTCTGGAAGTGTTAGGTTAATCAGTTTTATGAAAGAAGCAGCAATTTTTGTGTAATGCCTGTATAATGAGGGATGCTGAAAAAAGCAGCTGCTTCCCCACAACTGTGACTGGGACATGAAAAATTGGCAGAAGTGTGGTAGACAGTAGTATGACCTTCACAAAAAAGAAAACCAGAACGAAACATGGCATTCCACAACAGTTTGTGTTTGCTGTTTACATGTATTCCAGCAGAACTAGGAAAACTAATTCACTTTTTTGTTAAAAAGTTGTTTACTTCAAAAGAAATGACAGGTTTTCTGAAGTGTAACCTAATTGTAAATAGTTTTAGTACATAAAATAATTGAGACTGTCAGGTAAGAGTTTTGCACTAACCCCAAGCTCACTGTAATGAAAGAACAGACTTCCATGGTGTTGGAAAGAATTTGGTCCCTCTTCAAGGTTTCAAGAGCAGTGCCCCACTGACACAAACACCTCTCTTTGGAGGTACTCTGCTCACTAGAGCAGGGCTAGAAATGTCTGAGTGAAGCAGTCAGAAATGACCACATGGAGCTTTCAGAATCCCCTGACCACAGATTTACATTATCTCATTAGTGAGCAGTACTAATGAAAGCTTTTGTTTCCTTGGCCAGACTGACGTAGCTTTCCATCGGCTTATAGCCGTTAGGCTAATCCTAAAACGTGACACTACCTATGTCTTCAGTCGTTTTTAAATCTCTAATTATGGGGAGGAGGTTTTACTGTTTGTGGGTATCCAGATCTGCATTTCTGTAACACCTTCTTTTCTGCTCGAGTTCCTTCAGCTGTATGGAGCACAGAGAGTGGAGTTTGCCGTGCAGACCTGCCAGTTCCGTACCTGCCTTTCTTCCTGACCTCTTTGCACTGTACCTGATGCACTTTATATAGTGTTGGTTGTAATTTGATCTTCTTAACCCGGAATCATAGGGATCTTTCTCATACCAGCAGAACCTGGAATTTTGATCCTGACTAACTGCCTTGTGTCACGAGTAGTGCAATTGTCAAGGGGGTTTGAATTTTTGTCAGCAAAAAGGGATTGACTACTGCCAGTTAAAAAGAACTTCTCTGTTAATGACTAAGGTTTGTTTACAATGATAAAATAAAGTATTATGACTGTTAATGTATCTCCTGTTTACTTTTATCTCAGAATAGCTGGGGGCTCTCTTTCTAGATCTTCATTTTAACATTTTAATTTTGGCTAGGCTTAGCTCCCTAATTAGAAAGGGGATAATTTTTCTGTCATGCCAAATCTGCTACAGCATCCTCAACATTTAGATCAATTGGAACGTCACATCTTTAGAAGCCCTCCCAGTAGCTAGGTAGCTAGTTCAGCCTCATACGTGTGCTTAGTAATCCTCTTCAGAGAGCTTTGCTAGTTAATCTAACTCTCCCTTACAAGCTTCCCTTTGAGACAGCTAAATGAGCTTTAGTTCCCTCATTTTTTTACAGATCAGCTAAGAAGTATAAATGACTTGCTCAAGGTCAAAATGAGTGGGTGGCTCTCTATGGAAATGTATAGTTTAATATGTCTTAAGTTAAATGTACAATCAGACTTCCTTGTGAAGAGCATTGACCTACAAGGGCAAAAATATTTCACACTAGAGACACTTTCTGCTTTTTAAAAAATGGTTTATCTTGCTCCTGAAAACTGCTTTCAAGATCAGAGAACCACAGAGAGAAAGCAAGCCTAATCTCCAATGCTAAGTAGCATTCTACTGCTACATTGTAGTTGTGAATTTAGCTTCATAATCGAGATGAAGCAGAAAGGAGGGAAAAAAGGTAAGAGTGACAGGGAGAAACAAAAACAGACTTTGAAACGTAACCTGAACTGAGTTCTCTACATTAGTAAGGCAGGTGCAGATAACAGCAACACCAAGTAAACTGATTCAACATTTCTGAAAGAAGATACGGTCTCCTGTTGTAAAAGGAAAATGGCTTTATTTAGTGTTGCTCAGAGGTAGCACAGGACTGATCTGCATAGATAACATCCAGACAGAATTAAAATTAGCATTTGTTTCCCAAAACTGGCAGTTGGTCACAGTGGCAGGCTCATATGCAAGTCCAAAAATTTCCAGACTTTTTTTCAGAAGCAGAAGATAATCCAATGAGATGTGGCACTTGGTTTCTGACTGCTTAACTCTTCCAGAAATAATCTCTGATTATGGATCAGACTCTAGCAATTTGCACCCAAGTAGCACTGGAGTTCCAAGGGAGCAGTCCCACTGCTATGTGGACTGAGCCAGCTGCCTTGTGGAAGTGCAAGCTGTGTGGTCCTGCTCAGGCTGACTGGCAGCCAATGCCAGTAACTGCTGGGCAGACAAATGCCAGGATTTCTGTATATCTTACCTTCCTGTGCTGTAGCTCGTTCAACCGTAATACCAAGATAGACCCAAATCCTGCTTCAGCTATTTAGCTCAGCAGTTTGGTGTCATTTAAAGCTAAAGTCTCAGCTGAAGTTGTTTAATGTTTTTTAACATGGTTCAGATGTTCTTTATTCACTTGCTCTCTTTTCTAGTTTCTAAAGTCCTTTAAAGTGCAGCTGGGGGGGTTACTGTGACAATTTTTACACCATCTTTGCTCAGTATTTCACAGGAGAGATGTTGATTTCTTTCTTAAGATAATTTGGCCATGCACAATTCCAGTGCTCCTGCAACTTTTAACCTCCCAGTCACCCGCACTGAGACCTGGGTTCTTGGAAGATACGCCCAACCCTCAGTGAGCTTACTGCAATCAATGGGCACTTAGGGCCAAGATACCTCAGTGCCTAGGGTCCAGCTACTTGGAGAGAAAAATTATTCCTCTTAAAACTTTATCTACTGCTTGGCACAGAAAGGCCCACACCTGTTTCTGTGTGCACAAGAGCATTTGTATTGCATTTACTTGCCAGAAAATCTAATATCCTAGAGTACTTTCACTCTGCCAGGTCAAACTGTAGGAACTGAACATAACCTTAGATCATAAGTTTAGAGTCCTGCCTTTTTACTATTGCTGTTAGGAAAAAAAAACACAACCAAACCTCCCTTTCTATTCTAAAGCCAGAGGACAATAGCCTTGGGCTGTTGTGTGAGATACCAAGCAAAGGTTGCTCCCTGCATCAGTGCTTTAACTCTCCAGCTAGGAAGAGGGAGTGATTGCTTACAAATCTTAATTCTTAAGTGTAGTATTCCAGAAATTCAAAGTAGGTTGTGCCCACAGAGCCATCAGTGGGGCAGCTGAAGTACAGCACTCTACTCCTGAGGTCTCTCAGCAGTGCTCTTCCCCAGAGAAGCATCGCTGGACTCGGCCAGCTACGCACGAGGTCTGCGCTGCTCAGTCCCACTGGATGCCGAGGAGCTCACAGCTCACACTCCAGAGCTTCTTTGCTGTCTCATCATCCCGGCCACGTGGGGATACGTATGCTGGCTGGCAATCACTGTAAGAGGAACATCCTTTTAATTCGTTAAGTCAAAGATCTCCATCTGCATTAGCACACTGAAATGCCTGTGTTAAGGTAAGGGAGTTGCCTTCTATCAGTTTAATTCAAGACCAGTTGAAGAACGGTGGGAAGCTATCCAGCAAATGGGCAAGGGTTGATGCTAAGCCACCATGAGAAAGCTTTTAGGGAAGAATCTCTCCCAACAGCACCAAGAACTGATGAACAAGTCTAGTTTTATCTGTTGTTTCAACTCTTAAAGAAACCTCTTAGTGTACATTCTCATTAATACCACTAAAAAGTGCTATTAACACCAACCAAGCTTCTTCAGGGGCGCCTTTTCTAGCAAATACTACAAAAAAGCCATTCAAACAGCCCTTCATTCTAAACTATTTATCCCATCCTATTCATCCCACGATATGCCCAAGAATAATCACACTGTAATAACCATGCATGGTTATCCCCTTTTCCATTATCCTCTGAACTGTGGCTCCTTTCTTCTCAGCACTCTGTCTGGAATAGAGATCCTGTGTTCTCATCTGTAATGCTAGATTGTGCGATAAATGCGAGTTTCAGAGCACAGAGGAAATGGCATCTTGGAAGGTTTCCATTCAGCCCAGTGTTTTTAGAACTTCAAGTGCACAGTCTTTGATGTTCCTGAAATGACTCTGGTGGACTCTACCTGTCTTCTTGTAACATGCAAATTCTTTTCTTAATGTCTATACTTGTGCTTTATACTCTACTTCCTGGAAAGTGAAAAGGATTTTAGGCTAGTCCAGTGTTAATTGTGAATTACTGTTGAAGCTACTCATTTCCCACCAAGTGCAAAACTCCCTTTTTTTCTGAGTTTAAAATCCATCAAAGTTTTCTGTACTCCAGCACAGAAATGCTACATTTTTATCCTGGGATGGACAGTCATTCAGGGAACATTAAGACGTCTATTTATATGTTCAAGTCTGATTAAGATACTACAAACTCCCAAATAAAGGTCAGGCAAAGTCATTACAAAGACTAATCTGGTCACGAATCACAAGAGGAAAGCTCTGCAAAGACACAAAGGCTCCAAAAGCATCCATAGGAGGGGGGTGAGGGGAAGACAGAAAAATTTTCACATTCATTTCCCAAAAAATGAGATTGTTACAGTGCTCTACACCCAGTGGGAAGCTGACAGACATATCTGAATGAATCTGTTCAAATGGCAGTCTTCAAATCTAGGATGATGGTGATTTGGAACTGCTCTGGGTTGTAGTTTTGGTGACGGGAAAAGCCATGACTGTGCAGTGTCCTGGAGTAAGTCAAAGTAGCCAAGAAATAACAGGTTTTGTAGTGGGAGCTACACAAGACCATTTGCAGGATAGAGTGACAAGCATCCCAGTAGGAGTCCCTGCCAGCTAGTGGAGAATGAAGTTATTTTGTCACACGCCAGACCTGAAAATCTCACCTTCTAGCTCTGCAGCTCCATCAGCCCTCACAGCTCCCTGGGAGCACAGGCCCCTTCTGCTCCAGTGGGGTAAAACTACAAAGAGAACCCAAGTGGTCTTTCCAGAACCGACTCAAGTGATCTCATTAACTAAACAGTTCTACAGAAAAGTGATTTTTCCCAAGTCTCAGATCAGATTAGAGCTCTGAGCATGTGACAGCTATTCCCGCACTTTGAGTACATTGATATTCCTGGCACTAAAGGACCTGCTGTTGTGTGCAGTGTTACACAGGTCAGGGATTTTTCCTAACACAACTGCAACAAAACTGGCAGGGGTAATGTTCTAGTATCTATCACCCTCAGTCTTACCAGACAGCCTCATACCCAGTCCCTTTTTAATGAAGAATGAGAGACTCATATTGCCCAGCCAACAAGGTAGCCTTCCACAAGTGTATCACTTCATCAGCTTGCACCCACCTGAAATACTGTCCTGTCACAGAGTCTAGTTCCTCAGCTACTGCACAGTAGACACTGGTCTGAGCTCCTTCCCAAGGTGTTTTCAAGAAGAAGGAGAATATCTTCCACAGCCAAGTCATTACAAATGAGTGCCGGACCAAGTCAGAATAGACAGAACCAGGATGGAGAGCGTTTGCTGTGACTTTAGTGCCTATGGCAAAATACAGTAGTTCAGGACAAATCTGTATGCATCAAAGTGTCTTTAAACAGAGGGTAATATACTCCTCAATTCTACCTGCAGATATTCTGTAACTTAAAGGAGGAGTATAGACTTGGATACAGAGAGAACTAAATTAAGTTCTCTGTAGTTACTGCTTGCTGGATGTGAGGGATACACTTGCCCTTTTAACCAAACCAGCAGCAGTTAAGTAAAAGCCTGAGCCCTGTCTGGGCCAAGAACTCCTCCAGGAAACCCACAAAGAGGACCGTGAGCATCAGTGCATGGGAACTTGGAAAAGCATCATGCTGTTAACACAAGTAGCATGTGGCTTTTCCAAGACTGATTTATCAAGGAACAAAGAGAGTCGTGGATACAATGAGTCTCATGTGTACTTTTCCCATTGTATGCAATTTGACTACAAGCCAACCACTTTATTCCATGAGCCTTCTCTGAGCTCTCCCTACCAGTCAGCATGACTGCATGGTGACGATCTCCCCTTGAGCTGGGTCACTTCTCAAGGTTGCTCCTCAAGGCAGAGACCTTTTCGCAACAGCACACCTTTGGATGAGCCCATCTGGAGCTGAGCCCAAACTGCAACTGGACTGCACACCAGGTGACTCTCCCCTTGAGCACGGATGCCTCTCAAGGTTTAGAGATTCCTCACCTGAGACTAAGAAAGCCTTCCTTACCCAGGCAGAGAGACCCTTGCTTGCAACAGATCCTCAGTAAGTGACTGATGACATGCTGAATTAATACTGAGGAGACATTACTAATCCATATAGCCACTCAGTAATAATTATTATAAACTTCGTATAGATAATTCCATTAGACATAAATCATTGTCCAAGTCTGAGACTGAGACTGGACCTAGTGGCATTTAGTGTCCCTAAGGAGTTTAGAAAGCCAAGGGGTCCAATCTGAACTTCATGACTTGACAGTAGGGTCTTCCTTACCATTTGTGTTTCTAGTCCTGTGTGAATCATTCTAACTCAACTTTCTTTAATAAATTTCTTCCATGTACTGAGCAACAGAGTGAACTTTGCCATCAAACTTGGTTAAGTCATACTTTTATGACATCATGTTAAAACCACTTTTGCTAACACCTTTGATGGTGATTCTTTAAGCATTCTAAATCACTCATCTGTGACACTGGAGCATCCCCGCTCCCTTCCAAACACTGTGGTCACTACATGCTAGAGGGCCCAAGTGCTAAAACAGCAGCAGTTTCCATCAGGCTTTTGAGGTTCTTTTGATTTACTCTAATAATTTACTCTAGGGAAGACACTGCTTCTGTTTTAGTAAATAAATGCTTCTTAAGTTGATGAGTGAATGACATGACTGTAACAGATGCTGTGACTTAAGAGGTAGTGTCTAGTCTTATGCTTGTTCTACCGCCCACCAACACTTAAGGCAGCTGAGTGTGCATTAGCTTTTCTATTTGGAGACTGCAGTTGTAGTTCTGTTTTCAGCTTCCACTCACATACCACAACTGTCTGCGTGGATGCAGCTAGTTTTTGACAAGCACCAAAGAAAAAGGAGATACATTCAACTGTGCCAAGCTACTACACTCCTCTGCCCTATTGTTGTAAAGACGATTAGTGTTGTAAGTCTCCTGGTTCCACAGTCAGGAGATATTTTCTTCCTGCAAAAAGCTCTCAGTGACACTTGCCTCAAACCATTCAATTTCTGCATAGTCAATTTCCAGACCTTTCTTCAATCCACTCTCCCCATCCACGGTGCTCAAAAAGCCAAGCAGAAAAACAATCCACTTGGCTCTGGAACTTGCCTTGCAGCCGCTTCGCCAGCTCCCGGGTGAAGAGCACGTTAGCCAATTTGCTGTGACAGTAGGCGAGGCCACGGTTGTAGCTCTTCTCACCATGGAGATCGTGGAAGCGGATTCGGCCTCCGTGATGAGCCAGCGAGGACACGTTCACTATGCGGGCTGGGGCAGACTGCTTCAAACGCTCCAGCAGGAGGAAAGTCAACAGAAAATGACCTAGGGGTGAGATGAAAGATCATCCTTCTCTGAAGGGTTCCCCTGCTTGCTTATATGTTGTATCTTACTGCTGCCCTCATTTCAAGTCCAGGAAAAACAAAACCCCCTTGAATTAACTGTTAAACTTTTTGGAGGCCTTCAAGTTCTGCTCCTCATTTTCAAAAAGCTGGAGCTGTCATACATTTCAAAATGTCCCACGTAACATGTACAGATACTTAAACTGGATCCATGATAAGCAAATACATCGCACTGCATCTCCAGAACTCTAACTCTGGCCTTCCATCCTTCCCCCAGAAGGAAGGATGAGAAAGAGAGAATCTGAAAGCAGGATTTTCCTTTGGCATTTTGCCACAGATATTGGTGTTGAAAGATGACAATATTTTAGGTCTGTTCCAACCCAAACCATTCTACGATTCTATATTGAGTGCAAACATGATTCCACTGGCCTTACCAAGATGATTGACTCCTATATGCATCTCAAAGCCATCAGCAGTCTTGGAATAAGGGCATAACATTACCCCAGCATTATTAATGAGAATATGGAGTTCCTTCTCCTCTGCAAGAAACAACAGACATCCTTAATCAGAGAAACAGAGAATGAAGACAGACAGCACAAGTCAGCCAAAAATCCTCTTGCTGTCTGAGTTGCAGCCACATCACCATAAAAAAAAAAAGGGTAAGTCTCCTACCACAAACTAGCTCATGGCCTCTGACCTGCCCCTGCTGTGAACCACAGTACCCAACACGGTACAGAGATATGCAGGGCAGGGATTTAGCATTGGCTAGAAGAGCAGATGGCAGTCCTTGGCAAAATATTCTCTCTAAAAAGAATGATCTAGAGACTGTACCTGCTAGAAATTTCTCAGCAAACTCCCGGATGGACTTCGTATCAGCCAAGTCCAGCTTTTTCACAATGACTTGCTGGTTCCCTGTCTCAGCTCGGATTTCACTGGCTGCAGCTTCTGCCTTTGCAATGTCTCTGCAAGCAATGATCACTCTCGCACCTGCAAGGAGGGGAGAGGAGAATAGCAAGAACAGAAGCAGATCACTGGAGCACACTGGATGATCAAGGCTACAACAAGCAGCTGACTAAGCATTACAAACAATATATTTTTTCTTTGGGGAACTGGCATCAGTCAGGGGAGCAGCTGGAAGGGACAAAACCTTTCCTACTATATTGTAAGCTATGATTCAACCAAAGGATGCTTTCAGACCAAGAAAAAACATCTGAAGTGCCTCTGTCCAGGTTCTCCCAGGTCAGGACTATGTACCACAACACTGGTATGAGAGAGTTAACCTGCCCCTATAATGGGAATGTCAAGTCAGGGGCACATAAAGGTACTTGGATACCAGTGTAATTTCTAAACAGATTGTGAACAAGTAGTTTAATCTTCTTATCAGTTACACAAAAAACCAAATTAGCTTGAAATATGAATAAGTAAAGCACACAGCAGTGGACCTATGGCATTTCACAGCTTCATACAAGCAGAACCCAGTGATAACTAGGAACTTCCCCAGTCCTGTCAAACCAGTTGCAGTGCAGAGCATTTCCATGTACCCAAAGCACATTTGTGGAGTTCAAGCAATGAAACCAGTGGAGGAACTGGGGACTTGCACCTCAGTAGTTACAGCCTCTGGAAGAGCAACACTTGGGCTCATCTGCAATAACTCTGGAATCAAATTGATTTCAATGTAAGCACGAAGCACTTCTCCCTTAGGTCCAGAAAAGGGACTACTGACACACAGGCACGGCCACCCCAGCCGCACAGGGATGCCTGGTGATGAACTGTGACTTGCCTCTCCGTGCAAGGTCTCTGGCAGTCTCCTTCCCGATGCCTGTGTTGGCTCCTGTGATTATCACGACTTTCCCCTCCATCTTTGCTGTCGACTTACACCGTCCTCCAGCGACATACCTCCTGCAAGAGGGGAGGGCACCAGTCACCTCAGCCTCCTTAGGGGGCTCGGGCCGGGGCTGAGCGCCCAGAGCCGCGGCGTTCGCCCCAACACTGGGGCTCACCGCCGCCCTCAGGGCCCCGGGGGTTCAAGGGCGTGAACCGTGACCCGGAGAGGCTGGTCACGGCCGTGTCGCGACTGGGGCAGCGGGAGCGCACCCCGAACACCGCGCTGTGCCGAGCCCGGCCCCGGCCGCGGCCCTGCATCAAGTGGAGCCACGGCTCCCATTGGCTGTGGCCGCGCGCTCCGAGCCTTTTGTCCAATGGGCTGCGTCGCCGCACTCTGAGGAGAACGCGGGCCCCGCCCCTCACCGCCCCTCCGCGAGTGGCGCCGATGCCGGGCCGGAACAGACCCGGGGAAGCG
>VZRE01004668.1:47235-77210 GCA_013396775.1 Cephalopterus ornatus
GTGCCAGGTCCGGCCTCGCCGTGTGTTGTTTTCAGCTGCTGCCGTGTCCTAGTGGCTTTGCAGGTATGTGGCTTCGCTGCCCTGGAGGAGCAGCTCCTCTGGGCTGGCAAATTTCAACCCCAGAGCCGAGCGCAGCCGTGCTGGGCTCACAGCATCATCTCTGAGGAGGTGGTGTTATTTGGATGTTATTTCGTGCTGTTTTTAGTTGAACTGGAGTTGTTTAACCTGGAGGAGGCTCAGGGATAAGCTGCTCACTCTCTACAACTATCTGAAAGGAGGCTGTGGCTCTTCCGCCAGGTAACAAGCAGCAGGACAAGAGGACCTGGCCTCAAGCTGTGCCAGGGGAGGTTCAAGTTGGACATCGGGAACACTTTCTTCACAGAAAGGATGATTAGATATTAGAATGGACTGCCCAGGGATGTGGTGGAGTCACTGTCCCTGGAGGTGTTTAGGGAAACACTAGATGTGGCACTGGGTCTAATTGATGTGGTGTCCCCTCATAGGTTGGACTCAATGATCTCAGAGATCTTTTCCAACCTAATTTGTTCTGTAACAGCTGAAGTGCCACTGGGGTCTTGGGGTTTTTTCCTTTCTTTTCTTTTATGTGTATGTGTGTTGGGCTTGTGTTTAAAAACTCATCAACAGAATTAAAATCAGTTTTTACTCTCACAAGTGCCCAAAAGCATCTGTAGATTTCTTTACTGAAGAAGATTTACATTTTAAATTACTGTTTTAAAGTTCTGGTTTGTGCACTGTCTACCCACAACATAGAAAAAACCTGTGTATCTAGTCACTCAAAGTGGTATTGGAAGCACGACCTGATTTTACGGGTACGCTTTATACCACACCAGTGGCAGAACACTTCTCTAAGGCTTTGTGCTTCTGATTCAGTTCTCAGTATTTGCAGTGTTCTGAGAATCAAAAAGGGAAGCGATGTGACCAGGGGAATTTTACCAATGTTACTCAATGCCTCTGGTTAAACCCTTCCTATGAGAGACACGATACATGGCTGTCATGAGCTGCCGTAGCTCAGCTCTGGTTTTATACCCCAGCAATGGGTAGGGGCTGTCATCCATGCTCTGCAATAGTCTTCATTCTCCCACAATTGATCAGTTTTGTGTAAAGTCATAAAAATGGTTTGTTCAGAAGGTACCAGACTGTGCTAGATAACACAGGCTATGAAAAGCTTGACGTCCTTTTTCTTACCTGGCTTGCTGTTTAATGAGTTAAATTCAGGGGCACATTCCTTGTCATCAGCATTTCCAGGAAGTTTGGTGCGAGAAAGGTGTTCAAACCTGCAAATGATTTCAAAACTGACTTAATTTGACAAGGATAAAAAGCATAAAGGGAGAAACAGCTTTTCTGGTAGAAATCCATATTTCCCTGTAGAACAGGGAATGGTCATTTTCTCAGTGAAATAAAACTTTGTGTCCTTGAATTCTGAGCCATTGGCTTAAGTGCAGTATTTACAGGCAATAGGTTTTGTAATGCTTTTATTTGTAATGGGTTTTTTTCCCAACAGATTGTGAGTAATTGCAAGCTGAATTTTTAGACATGCTAAGGAATTATGACGGTTCTGGTCTTTAAATTTGTTCCTGCAAAAATCCTGATAATATTTTTTAAAAGTGTTTCTAAGTTCAAGATAAGTCAGGAATTTGTCTATCTGGTGTAGGCATTCCACTCTCTTAATGTCTTTAGTTTGCTTCTTGTACTTTTGGGAAGGGAAGTATATCTTTATTTTTTGAGTTATCTGATCCTAATCTATTCAGGAGATGATAAAAGGTACCTTCAAAATACTTTTTTAAGATGATTGACACAGTCCAAAACTTGAGGGAAGACAGAATCTGTAGTCCTTGGGATGTCTTTGAGGACCAAAGGCTTGGAAATGCTGTTTCACTCTATATAAACAAGATGACAAATTCCTAACTCTAGAAACACTTTTTTTTCCCTTCTAAATTTGTAAGAAGCATTTCGAACAGCCTGAATCATTTCACATACAGATATTTTCCTCTAGATTATTTCAGTTAGCTGTACTTTACAACTGAATCTGTTTCTAACTGATTGGAAATAAATCGGATGAATGCTGATGAGCACGTGGGTAACACTGCTGTGGTGTGGGTTCTTTTGCTGCATCTGTTTGTGCGCTTTGAGTCACAGTTCAAAAGTTTCAAGCTGTTGCTGCGTGGCTTACCTAAACCACTTGGTGACGCTATCCCTTTTGGAAGCTGGCTTTCTTTGGCTGTATGTTTATAAGTGCAGCATCTTCTTGGTCCGCGTGGGGGACACGAAGCAAGGAAATGCCGCTTTTTCAGTTCTGCGACAGGTTTCCACTGGTTTGAGGCAGCAGTGGATTTAAGAGGGCACTGCTTAAATTGTATTAGTGAAATGACCTGTATGAAACAAATTACTGACTTCTGAAGGCTGTTTGTCTGCACTTCATGATTTCGCTTGCAACCCAGCTGCCCAAACAAGGGCATCAACACAACTGCAAATGGAAGAAGTTGAAGAGAGTGTATTTAGGAACCTTATAAGTCAGCATTTCCTCCTGAATAAACTGGGGTGTGAAACTGCATTTCCTGATACCAGTTGATGTCCTGATGTAGCTTAGTCTGTAATAATTCCTTGCACTAAGTGAGAGCATAGCTTCTTCTTAGATGATGGTTTTTAATTCTGTCTTAAATTCCCTACAGTTCAAATTCTGGGGCTTAATATGAATTTGAACTGAGAAGGAAAGCTTAGGCGTGTTATGTATGTGAGAGGAGCTATATAACAATGTTCTGATCACTTCAAATTTTTTTCCTATTTTCTATTGAGAGCTCAGTGGTTTAAAAGCTGCTTCTTTTGCAGAGAACTGTGTTTTCCAAAAGGTATTATCAAGTAGGTTTTTTTACCACAATGAAGTTTTTGTAATGTTGTATTAAATTTTGCCTTTAATCAAATTAGCGTTTTACCAAGATGACAGTCTACGTGTTTTACTGCCCAGCATTTTATTTAAGACTCGATTATACTCTTCTGAGAGAGATGAATTAGGATAGGTGGATATTTGTCAGACTCCTGATAAAATTTGGTTTCATTTGCAGTACTCCACAAGAGTCCTCTGGTGTTCGTCTTCAGTTTTTTTGCAAAAGCTTACAGGACTTGTTTTGTCTCCATTGAGATAAGGGAATTTTCAGATTTATACTTTCATTGATCGTGGATGCTAGAGAGGCATGGTAGATTTTTAACACATGAAAAATCCAGGCCTTAAGGTTTTGTTTAAAAATAGACTAACAGTAGTGAAATCCATTCTTTGGTCTCCAAAGCCCTAGGCACATGGATCTTAGTAAATGACTGTCTCAAACAACTAAAATGTATAGTTTTGTTGGCTGATCCGAACAACTAATGTCATTCCAGAAGAGGGAGGCCTTTGGGCTTTAATCCATGAACCTGAGGTGATATCTCGATGGCATCTTTTATCTCAGAGAACTCTAGAATGCTTACCCCATGTACTCGGGTACCTTATGACCATGAGATCGCAGAGTACTGGGTCTGCCAGGAACTTCAGGGCTCACTTGGAAATGTTCTGTTCAAATCCAAACTATAGTTTCAGCCTGCAGTAATCTTGCCAAATACTTGGAAAAAAACCAAGTTTTCTGTTTGCTATTCTTCCATACTAAATGTTTTTCAAGGTGCAATTCTGTCAGTGGACATTGGGGGACAGTAGGTCAGAAAAATATTTCAAGTTTGGAAAATTACTTCTTTTGTCTACCAGAGGCAGTGGCCAGCATTTGGCAGAGTGGTTTCTGCTCTCTCACCCCACTCCCTTCTGAAAAGTTGTCATAAGAGCAGGCTGTTCCTGTTTGAGTTAGATTTTGAACCTGATGTCTCTGTAATCAGCCACCTGTAGCAGCTTCCTTGTTTTTAATGGATTGAATTGGAATTCTGTTGACATTTCTCTGTATTTATCTGACATACTGCTTTTTCTTTTACAGAGGAGAAGAAAAAACTGGTTCGAGAATTTGACAATAAACAGCGTGAAGCCAATGAGACAGTAAGTGTAAGGCTGGGCTTCCAGCCTTCCTGACAGTGGAAATACTGCGGCCTTAAAAAGACGCTACTTCCAAGTGTTAATTTGTTATGGTTTCTATTCTGGCAGGCAGATGTTTTATTTTTTTCATGTTTGATTAATTGCTCTGATAGGTGTGTCTGTGTTCATCGAGACTGTTGTATGTATCTATATAGATACATAAATATGACAAATATTCTTATGTGCATTTTGAGGGGGTTTTGAGTGCTTGGTTTTGATAGCACCTTTGCTTTGTTGAACAAAGGAGAATGATAGAGGTGCAGTTAAAGTTGCTAGAGATTGTAGGGAGAGCATGTAGAGAATCTGCTGCTTGGGGGTTTTTTCCCCCTAATGTTGGTTTTAGCCCATCTGATCTTTCTGAAATAGCCTGATGGTTAAGTATCAGGGACCTTGAATATTTGAAACCTCTATTGTATAATCTTGCTGGACAGCAGGTGACACGGAACAGCACCAAAACAGCCATGTGACTTGTGTTTTTAAGCCAGACATTGTGGATTAAGCTTTCTTTTCATATTCAGGTACTATTTGTTAGGTTGTTTTTGAGTCACAGCTGAACATGATGCTTTATTCCCCTAACTTCTGGGGTTTATTGACGGGTATCTGTGTAGGTGATGTATGAGTCGTGGAGCTCAAACTATGAGTGCTCATGTTGGCATACACCTTTAAGCACTGTGAATTTGTTACAGCTGTCACTAGAAGTTGATGTGAAAATGCATGCATTCAAAATCTCAGGGTTTGGAAATCCTAGCTCCAGTTGCCAAGCTTGGATGTTCAGAGTGTGAATTCAGTGGCATGGCTACCTGTGCAATGGATCTGGATGAGGAGGAGGCTGAGGTACTTAACAACTTGTTTACCCCAGTCTTCAATGGCAGCCTTGTCTTCCCACACCTCTCGAGTGAGAGGACTGCAGGACGAGGATCGGAGGAGCAAAGTCCTTCCTTTAGGGGATGACCAGGTCCATGACCACCTAAGAAACCTGAATGTGCGTAAGTCTATGGGACCTGATGAGATGCGTCCCAGAGTCCTGAGGAAATTGGCTGATGTAATTGCTAAGCCACTGACCATGCATTTGAAAAAGTCATGGCAGTCAGGGGAAGTGCCAGGTGACTGGAGAAGGGGAAACATTGCACCCCTCTTTAAAAAAGGTAGAAAGGAGGATCCTGGGAACTACTGACCTGTCATCCTCACCTTTGTGTCGGGGAATATCATGGAACAGATCCTCCTAGAAGTTATTCTAAAGCACATGGAGGACAGGGAGATGATTTGAGACAGCCAGTACAGCTTCACCAAGGGTAAGTCCTGTCTGACCAACTCGCTGGTCTTCTTATGAGCAGTGACTCCTTCCATGGACAAGGGAAGGGCTACAGATGTCATTTATCTGGACTTCTGAATCTGGACCTTTGACATGGTCCCCCACTACATCCTTCTCACTGAATTGGAGAAACATAGATTTGATGGGTGCACTACAGGTGGATAAGGAATTGGTTGGATGGTCATATTCAGAGGGTAGTAGTCAACGGCTCAGAGTCCTGATGGACATCAGAGACAAGTGATGTCCCTCAGGGGTCCATATTGGGACCAGTCTTCATCAGAGACACAGACAGTGGGATCAAGTGCACCCTCAGCAGATTTGCAGACAACACCAAGAGGAGTGGTGCACTTGACACACCTGAAGGACCGGGATCTGGACAAACTTGAGAAGTGGGCCTGTGGGAATCTCATGAGGTTTAATAAGACCAAGTGCAAGGTGCTGCACCTGGGTTGGGGCAACCCCTGGTATCAATACAGGCTGGGGGATGAACAGATGGAGGGCAGCCCTGCGAAGAAGGACTTAGGGTTGCTGGTGGGTGAGAGGCTGGACATGAGCTGACAATGTGCACTTGCAGTCCAGAAAGTGAGTTGTATCCTGGGCTGCATCAAAAGTAGCGTGGGCAGCAGGGCAAGGGAGGGGATTCTCCCACTCTACTCTGCCCTTGTGAGACCCCACCTGGAATTCTGCATCCAGATGTGGGGTTGCCAGCACATGAAAGGTCGTCGACCTGTTGGAATGAGTCCAGAGGAGGGCCATGAAGATGATTAGAGGGATGGAGCACCTCTGCTATGAGGAAGGGCTGAGAGAATTGGGATTGTTCAGCCTGGAGAAGAGGAGGCTCTGGGGTGGCCTTATTGCAGCTTTTCAGTACCTAAAGTGGGCTACAAGAGAACTGGAAAGGGACTTCTTACAAGAGCATGTAGTGATAGGACAAGGGATAATGACTTTAAACTGACAGAGGGTAAGTTTAGATTGGATATTAAGAGGAAATTTTTTACTTGGAGGGTAATGAGGCACTGGAACAGGTTGTCCAAAGAAGTTGTGGATGCCCCATCCCTGGAAGTGTTCACGGCCAGGCTGGATGGGGCTCTGAGCAACCTGGTCGAGTGGAAGGTGTACCTGCCCACAGCATAGGGGTTGGAACTAAATGATCTTTTAGGTCCCTTCCAACCCAAACCATTCTGTGATTCTGTCTGTGTTGCACAGATATGATACAAAGCTGATACCCATTGTATTATGGGCACTGACAAAATGAGGCTGCACACACCATGATTCAGTTTTCAGGATTCTCTGCAGAGAATCTGCACTCCCCTTTCATTAACCTCTTTGGGTGAACAGCACCTGGTGTTGCCATTCAGTTAACTAGAATTCCAAGGACTTTTTGCAAACTCAGTGTTTTGATTCACACACTTCTTCTCAGCTCCAAGACCAAAATAGTCCCTTTCGGTTCTAATCAACTGAATCCAGGTGCATCTGGCTCAGCTTGATCCCACATTGCATAAATGCTTAACTATAAAAGTGAGAACTGCAACTCTTGAAGTTTAGAGTGATGTTTTAGGGAAAAAAATTCAAGCACTTAAGCTTGGCAACTTTTTTTTTTCTTGAGGTGTTGCATGTCTGAAAATCCATGTGGGCTGAACAGTGTTGTTGTCCTCCTTATTAGATAGAGGTATAGGGTTTGAGGTTAATCCCCCTCACGCAGTCCAGTAAAAACATGTGAATCCCTTCATTTGATGGTGAGTTTTGAGTATAGCTGCTGCTGAGAGTAGGTGCGGTGCTTTAAAAAATAAACATACTTTCTTTTTTTAAAGCTGCGTGAAATGGAGGAAGAACTGAAGTATGCTCCCCTGCCTTTCCGCAACCAAATGATGAGCAAAATCCGAGCATACAGAAGAGACCTGTCCATGTTCCAGAGAGAGATGAGAAGCACAGATTTGGGACTGGGCCATGGAAGTCAAGGCGATATAAAATATGGAATCTTCTCCACAGAAAATGAACAAAGTGTGAGGATTAGATGTAAATTTTATTTAACTTTGCCGTGATTGTTTAAAAACAATATTGCAGATGTATTGTTTACAGTTTTTCTACTTTAAACCACTTCTGTGTTTTTGTAACTCTATGTATATCTTTCTGTATGCAATGTGACTATCTCAGGCAGGAGAAAGAACACCTGGAACTCAGACGAGAGTTTTTCTGTTCTAAAACAAAGATAGGAGTATAATCAAAATGGAACTCCCTGAAAGCCGTGCAGTTAGTAACTTGCACAACATTCTGTACTGAAATGCTTCATTTAATCATCCCCTACAGAAGGGAAAGCATAAAAGCAATGCTACTGACTAAAAAAAAGGTTGACTTACTTAGTTTTAGTCTCCAAAACTAGCAAAGTGTGAATCATGCATTGTATAGGTTCTTTGGTAAAATTCTCTTTTAAGCAATCTCAGTGTAAGTAAGAAAATACAAGAACTCATCCTCTAGTGCTTGGTTCACTGTGGTTTTGCTGCTACAGTGCCAGAAATATACCAATTTCTTCATTTACCAGATATGCTTAGAGATATCTGAGATAGTGAGGCTGAATCTCCTCATTGTTTTCAAAGTGCTGTGATCTGTACAGAAAGTTCATGGAGGTGGGCTTTTTGTTTGTCTGCCTTAGATAAGGAAGGTTTGAGGGAGGCTCTTTCCATAGTATTTCCTTCTGCAGTAGCTTGGTAAATTTTTGCATTTGATTCCTCTTGACTGAATCCTCTAAAACTTGAGAGCAGGGTGGTAGCTTTCTGAAGCTTAAGAAAGTACTTTATTTTGAGCTACCTTTTGATCCCAAAGTCAGCAAATATTCCTTATCCTCTAGACCAGGCTACTGGCATGAAAAGATCTTTGTTACTTAGCAGTCCATCTGTTAGTGCTGTTTGTTTCTAATCCTTTTGACTGAAAACTCTTACTGATCTCCCTGGCAACCAACTGTGAATTCACAAATAAGGCTGACTTTAGATATGAATGGAAGGACAAGGTAACATCTGGAAAGAAAGATATTATTTTCATGTAAATCTTTTTTGATGGAAAAGTAAATTGTTGCAAAGGCAGTTTTTTGTAACTGTTTTAGCTCTTTACAAGTGTATCCTTTTTTGAGATTTAACCAGATTTGGCCATAATCTTACCATGTAAACAAGGCTCTGTCAAAATTAACTGGGCCACATCATTTAACATATGAAGCATGTACAGCTGATTACAAATGGATGGCCTATGGAGTCACATCCTAACTTCTTAATATGTCAGAAGTCTAATACTTCTGTCTTTGTGCTTAATAGTTAATCATACATTATTTTTCAGACTAATCTGCAGTCACAGAGGGTGCTGCTTCTCCAGGGAACAGACAGTCTGAACCGAGCCAGCCAGAGCATTGAGCGCTCGCACCGAATTGCTGCTGAAACAGATCAGATTGGCACCGATATAATCGAAGAGCTTGGGGAGCAGCGGGAGCAGCTGGAACGCACCAAGAGCAGAGTAAGCAGGGAAACTGGGGGCACTGCCTTGAAACAGCTGGTGTTAGTTTAGAGGGAACTGTATGCCAGTAATTACTCTGAGACACCCCCCTAGACATAGTAATCCAATTAGATGTTTCTACAGACCAAATCCAGACTGCCACATTTCTGTGCTGTCCTCATTAAAAGAAAAATAATTACTGTAGAAGGACCCAAAGCATGGTGGTCAAATGTCTGTTGCTGTGCCTGTATAAGATTAGATATTAGACCTATAAACCTGCTAAAAAAAGTAGCATTACTGAAAATATTACAGATTAAAAAATTGCTAAGGAGTTGCCCACCACTATATTACTAGTAAAAGTTTAGATCTAGGAAGCAAATTTAGCAAGTTTTTGTAATTAAATTAAATTTAGTAGAAGCATAATTACTTATTTACTATCCTTCCAATATTTGTAGGGAGGGGGAAAGTGGTGTCAGACAAGATGCCTCTTCCTCATCCTTGGTTCAAGACTCTGCTTCTACTGTGAAAGCTTCAAAAACTAGTTCACTTGTTTTGTTTACACACATATGCAAAACTGAGAATTTGATTTTCTGTGTGTAGGAGGGATCCTGAGTGTAAAGCTTTTAGGTGAGTGACTTGTAGGGGGATGGCTGAGTTTGGCAAGTAAACACACTCAGCCAAAACAAAAAGCATACCACTTTTCTTAGGGGTTCTCTCTACTCATTTCAATGAATCCTGTAGCTTTTTCATTTAAGTAGTTCTGTCATTTCAGTCAGAATTTGATTTGTCCTGTTCCCAAATTTGGATTGGAGAGCAGGAAAGGAAATTAATCTTAAGATTTGTAGGTATAGTTTTTGTCCTTTTTCTAATAAAAAAAAATACAGTCCTTCAAGCATCCCAGTCTATCAACAGATTGCTCATAGAAGCATGGAATTATTTAGGTTGGAAAAGATAAATTCCAGCCATTAACCCAGCACTGCTGTGTTCATCACTAAACCGTGTCTGTGACTTGTGACCCTTTTAGGAATGTGTTGCTGAATTGTGTGAACCACACACTTCAGCTGGAAGCAGACTTTCTTCTTGTTTGTTTTTTCATAGTGAAGACTGGAAAGCTACTAAACTCTGAATGGACTTGGCAGTTTTCTTCCCAGCTTCATCCAGTTCATCTCCGTGCAAAGTAACATCTGTGCAGGGCCAGTTTTGCAGTTGAGAGCAATAGTTTAAACCACAGAGGAATTGTGCAGGCAGGTGTCTGTGATGTAAGACCTAGCTTACCCTTCACTTCCCTAGGTTTGGAAGTGGAATAGCAAAATCTTACCTGGAGACCAGTGGCCATACATCAGGGATCCTGCCTCTGTCTGTGAGGCAACACCTTTTTTCGTTGGCTATGAAGTCACATAATTACATGCTTCTTAATAGCTGACTGGATATACTAGACAGTTAATTTCTGAGCATTACGAAGTTGAAATGGATCATCTATTAACAGCTCAGAGCTGCTGCCCACTGGGTCACTTAGACCTGTCAATGCAACACAGTTCTTTCTTTGCTAGAAATTGAAAGGGACTTCAAAGCAGTTCAGTATGCTCAGTATGGGAGGGAACACATCAGTATAATTTTCTTATATTTCCACTAGAATAATGAAATGAAATTTAATGAAAGGAGCTCATTTCTGATATTTCTAGATTAACGAAAGAGGCCCTAAATTGCATATCTTTGTACGTATGTAACGGAAAGTATACACAAAAGTCTTACTTCCTGCTTAGAAAAGAGGCAATGATTCCAGATGGTATTGTGTGTAGAAAACAATGTTGTCTTGGAATTTTGAGAGTATATAGTTATCCTTGGTCCCATTATTAATTGCAACATTTCAATACCAGCTGCTTTCAGGTGCCTTTTTATAGAGCTGGTGTATGTTTGTTCAACTGATTTCTGTCCTTTCTAGTAACTTCTGTCTCTTCTTAGTTGGTGAACACAAGTGAGAACTTGAGCAAGAGTCGCAAGATTCTACGTTCAATGTCCAGGAGGTGAGTAGCATGGCTGACAGCAGCATGGAGCATTGTTGCCTGCTGGTTTTAGAGGGAAAAAAGTGTCAGCTGGAACCACAGGGAGGTTTTAGGTAACGTGTAAGCATGTGTGCCCACATGCAGATGCTAATTTGTTTGTTTTCCTCCCTGGTAGTTACTTAATGGAGTACAGGCAGTTGAACACTACTGAATTATGCTACTCAGTCAGGATAATCTGGAATCTTTAACCGTCCAAACTGTGGTGAGGACATAAGCAAGTTACAGTGAATTGCTAATGGTGATGTTAGGTACAACTCCTCCTTATTCAGGTTGGAAAACTTGTGCCATAAATCACTGCAGCATTAAGTGAGTTAGATGTCTGATAGCACAGACAAATCTGTTTAGGCCACAGCACTGCCCTAGAGTAGCTAGGCTATCCTATGAGACACTCTGAGCCTCATCATATACTATTTTGATGACTAAAGCCTTGGGTGCTTAAGTGAATTTGCAGTTTCTTAACTATATTGTTTAGTTGGCCTTACAAACCAGTTCATGGATTGTATTTCCAGCAGGTCCCTAACTTGTCCCCTAACTTGTCCCCTAACAAGCTTTCCTTTACAGCCATTGCTCAAAGAAGTTACAATAATGGTATAATTTTCAATAGTAAAATTACATTATTATTTTGATATTTTAGTTTTACTTCAATCACATAGTTGCAGGGAAAAGCATCACAATGAGAGTTTTAGCATTTAAGTGACTTTATGTGACATTTAAGGATTTAGCATTTAAGTGACATTAAGGACTTCAATTGTTGTTTTCCTCTGCTTAATTGAATGAGTAAGCACATACAGAGCAGTGATCTATCTTTAGTGGGGCAGGGGAAGAGGGACAGAACTGCTGCCATTGAAATAGAAGATTTAAACAATTTCCAGGAAAACATGGGTAGTAAAATTGCTGTTTGTCCCCTTCTACTTGTTAAGAGCTATTTGAAAAGCACTGTGGGGTCTAGCTGAAACAGGGAGTATACTTACAGAAGGTAAGATGGTGATCTAGATCTAGAATTTACTTTCATAAACAAGGGGGGGGAAGCTATCTTGGATTTTTACTGGGTTTTTTTTTGTTTTTTTTTTTTTTTTAAACTCTAGAGTAACCACTAATAAGTTGTTGCTGTCAATTATCATCATCCTGGAACTGGCCATCCTAGGAGGTGTGGTCTACTACAAGTTCTTCCGCAGCAGATGAATCTTCATGATGGAGATGAACTTTTCCACTGCTGAGGAACAGGATGGGCTGTCTGTTCCCTTTGATCATCTGAGGATTAAACTGAGTGGTGAGACAGCATATTCACCTGAAACTGTACCGACAGTAAAAAGACAGAGAATGGGAGTAAAAGGAAAATGCAGACACAGACTTGAACTACTGGTAAGATTAATAAGAAGGTAATAAATATTTTATTGTCTCATTTTGTATATACTTAACTAAATAAATGTAATAAAGTAGCCACCAATCAATGGAAAAGCTAGTTTATTTAAAAATTGAGAAATTAACAGTATTTGCCAAGTGTTGACAATCTATCTACTCAAGTGCCTTGGATGAGCTCTGCAATGTCCAAAATACCCAATGCTTTGGGTTCTTAAATCCTCACTTGCTCTTCACTGTCAGATTCATCTGGAGAACTGGGTGTTGGGAGTCCATCAAAAGCGGTGTGTGCTCCTTCCCTTGTCTGCCCAAAGCACGATGCTATCACATCAACTGCAAGACTAGCAGTTGCATTCACTGCTTCTTGAGAAGCTCCAAGCAATGGATTGACTTCAACCATGTCTACAGCTGAAAGCATTCCTGTGAAAGTGATTCACAGCTTTGTTACTGTGACAGAGGGTACCACATCCTGCTAGATTTCTTTAGCAGCCTTTTATTCACTGCAGCAAGTCTGGGATTTGGGCTTGTGACCTACTCTACCCCTTGGACAAGTAAGATTGGCTCTCGAGTGAGGTTATTGTTCTCAGATGCAAGTTTGTGTTTTTAACTTGGTTCTTTCTTACATCACCACTACCTCATCCTTACATGCTTTTAGCATTCAGGAAAACTAAGTTTGATGTTCCATACACATTTATGAGAGGAATGTTTTTTAATCTTGTTTTCTCACAGTCTGAAAATGAGGGGATATAAAAAAAGATCTCACCTAATATTCTTTTGCCATCCTATTCATGATTCTTTTAACTCTAGTGTCTGATTGTGATTTTTATTTCCTTCTTTTACTACAAATAACATTGTTTAAACACGTTAAATAAAACCTCCATGGCATAAGATGGAAAGTCCTCATATGTCAAGTCAACTACAATATATTCTGTGAAAGCTTGATTTGTTAGCCTTGAATCCCAGAATGGAACTTCAGACTGTTTAAAATTGTTTGCACCCATTTTTTCATTCTGGATCCCCATTTTTACATCTTACCTTACATCTTAAGGATTAGGGAACAGTATTAGACATTTTTTACATTAGTTAATATATTGTGTATTTTATTTCCTTTTTGTAAGTTGAAGTTGTTGATGGTTAAGCTGCTTCCAAACACCAAGGGTATTGCCCAACCATAGGATTTCTTTTGCCCTTACTGAAGGCTGAATTGACTTTACAGGCACCTTTGCTTTGACTACATTTTTATCTTATCTAGTTATGCAGGAAAAACATAACCACTATGAGCTCTCTGTATCTTATCCTGTCCTTGCTTAGCCCCATACTGCTGGTCAGCTCCTACCTGTGTTGTGTATTTCCTCTGTGATGTACATGCCTTCTCTGTAAGTTAATCCACCTAGAACAGGAGTCCCCGTTGCTGGAGCCAGTGAGGGATCAAAAGCATCAATGTCAAAACTCAGGTGAATTGGTCTCTGTCTCCTGAGACAGAATAAAACAAGAAAAGCAATCTCAGAACCTTAACTTTTTCTACATGCATTTCCAACTGTCCAGGCTAATCAGCAAAGTAGCATTGAGCTCTGTGATGCTAAAGGCTTGCCCTATCCCCTATACCTGTCTCATATAGTTTTAAAAGGATTCTTTTTCTTAAAACATCTTTGGACTCTGAAACATCTCTTAGCTCAGTACATATGGGAAAAACAGAAATTCATCTTTCTAGCTTCACTGAGCATCTGCTCAGGAGAAGATAAGTACTTTAGTTCTAACCACCTTATCTGATATTTGTCTCCTTAGTTCGAAAAATGTAGAAAAATGTATGATACAATCCAGCCTTCTCTACTTTTGTACAGAAAGCCAGGGTGGCAGGCTAAAACACTGATGTGCATGGCATCTAGGATGGAGGAAGCACCAAGCTTAAGGATTTCACTGATAGCTCAGCAAGATGAGCATTTTTCAGGGCAATAGTTGAAGACTGCCTCAAAATTGTACCATGTAGCCTGGTTGATGAAGAAAAAGGATAAGTAACTAACATTTTAGGTTAGAGATTACTATATCAAGTCTGCCAGCTGATGACAGCTTAATAAATTGGACACTGCTTGTCACGAGTTCTTTAAGTGGTAGACTGTGTACTTCCAACTTACTGCAGATGCTCAGTAGGGAGAAGCATCTGGATTAGCATCTTTTTTACATGGAAGGGTGAGCACACCTTTAGAAAACAACAGCATGCAGCACAGGTCCTAACCTGTGGTGAGAGGTTACCCTTTCTAACTCTGACACTCTCCCTGTTCCTAGACTATCATGGTATGTATGCTCTCTGACCAGGTTCCCCAGACTTGAACAAGGTTAGCAAAGACAGCAGTAGTGAACTGCAGTAAGGGAGTGGTTACAGTGAACTTCACCAGCTGCACTGAAAGTAGCAGCCACCATCAGGACAGTGTGAGTGAGCACAGTCTAAGGAGGAAGCCTTTAAATACTTCCACCTCACACACTAACAGCTGAATTCAAGTTACTGTCAAATTGCTATGTATGTTTTTTAAAGTGTAATGGTTATGCTGGATGCTGAGTTGATTCAAATGTCAAACTGCAGAAAAATGCAGAATTCCTTAAAAATCAGAACCAAAACATATAAAACAGAGCCACAACTGTACTGACTAATGTAAGCTCATAGCTTTTTGCCAAACACTGTGAAATGGTTCCAGTTCAAGATGTGGAAGTTGAGGACTAAAGTCAGTGCTAAGACTTTGCTGTTTATTGGACACTGTCAAAGTTCTGTACAGCTGCCTGACATCAAGTGACCTTCACTTAAATAACTTTCAGGAAAGTAGATATTCAACAAGAGTAGTTTAAATCAGATAATAGTTTGTTACCTGCCCATCAGTTGTTCAAATGTTCTTTCCATAACTTTACGAATTCCAAGGTGATCAATATCCCTCATGGAAAAATACTGGATGTCAAAGTTCTTCAAAATATAGCTGTTAAAATAATTTTTTAAAAACAACTGTTACCAGTCTAAGCTTAAATCTAGAAATGCTTGCGAATGTGATTTCAAGCTCACGATTTCAGCCTTTACAAAAAGCCCTTTAATCTAAACCAACTTACTATTCAGCAGGATCCACATCCCTCAAACCAATGTACACAATATCAGATGCTGAAAGACAGGGTTTTAGCCAGGAAAAGCCAGGAAGTTGTGGTACCTGAAAGCAATGGTTTGGTATTAGGTTAGCTTAATGACATATACAACAAAACTGTATTTAATGTTTCCCTCAGAATTTGGTATTTATTTACAACATCCTTTTCTCTGTCTAAACAGAGAAACTTGGGAGTGGCATCCTGATGCAATCAGTCCTTAGCTTCAACTCAGGTGAAGTGGTAAGACTTTACCTGAGTTGAATGTTAATGGATGAAGTTTTTAACTCTTCTACATTCTCCAGTTCGAAGAGGAGGAGAAATAAAAAGCCCAAATCCACAAGCAGTAAGTAATTAGCATCAGTGAGTGTAAGGGGGAATGATAAAAAACTAGATGGCCAGATGCAGATCACTTACCCAGTGCATTTAATGGCAGTGCTGTGTAACTTACCCGGTACATCACGCTTAAATGGAAAAATGAGAACTAAGGCACCTGTATCACTTTGTTTACTGCTGCCACTGGCAAGAGTCCTACTCCCCCACTGACCCCAGAAAGCTCACAGCAATCTTTTGGTATGTTGAGGGGCAGGGGGAAATATAAAAAAAAAAAAAATTACTGCTTTTCTGTGTTGCTCAAGAACTGGAGCCCAGCACACCAGAGATCAGTAATGGATACACAGGAAGCCAATTTGTCACCCTTCTTCAGCTATCAGAGAACTTAGTTTTGTTCTGTTCTCACCAAACTGTTCACCTTAGGTGAGCTCTAAAGTTCACAACATTTCCTCTTGCTCTTCCTTTCTCTCCTGCAAAAGTTGGTACAGTTGCCAAAAAGAAAAAAAATCACCCCCTTTAACTTACGGGCAAGAAACTAGAAATACAGTAACCTTCTCTATTAACCTTCTCATGTTCTGGGGGTATTCCAAAAAGCCCCATTAATTTTGCATTACTTTGGGCATTCCAAATGGTATAGACCACACAAGAATTACTAGAAAGAGGAAAGTATATAAAAGCACCAAGTGACTCTACTGACTTGTGGATGGAAATCATTCAAAAGAATCTCAGGAGAAAAGCAGAAGAGCTTTACCATCCAACTAACTGCAGTATTGCCACGCTGAACAGCTACTAACACAGTGGTATCTTTAGTAGCCATAAAGATTTTAAACATGCTTGATCTAGCTTGGAAGAGGCATACTCCAGCAACACAGCACCCCCAAAATTTATCAGAGAGAACAGAGAAATCTAACAGTAATAACTAGCAATGCAGAATGCCAGAATAAAGTGGTCAGGTTTTCTGCAGCTCCAGCATCCATTCTCAATATGCAGTTGCTGATCCTGCTCCCACTCTCCAGCCTAAGCTTCAGATACAACAGTCTGCTTCTGCTAAGTCCCTACTGCAAAGGATCCAGCTGCAACTGCAATGTCAGCAGTAGATGCTGTAGGTTCCTGTACAGGGCAATACAGCCAAGCCAGAAAGGGTTCATAGGCCATAGGTCAGCCTACTGTTAAGCATCTTGACAGCAGCAAAAACAGGCCATGCACATTCCATGTGTCCCAGTAAACAGCTCTTTTTGATAATTTGACCTCTTTCCAAGACTATCTCTTTAAAAGCACACTGCAAGCAGGTACAGCTGTTCTGATTTGTAATATTTGCCAGTGGAGCCAACACCAACAGCCACATCATGCAGGAACAGCCCTTGCCAGGCCCCAAGGTTGTCAGAACATGGAGGAGCCAAACTAAGCAGAAGCAGCGTGCCAGGTATGCAGGAACTGGAGGGTGAGCTCAGCACAGCTCTCACAGGCTGGGCTGTTCCTGCTCATTTGGTAGCAGTGCTGCCATGTCCCAGCCTGGGCAACAACCCCACTCATTATGTAGAAGCCACACCACATTCAGCTGCTGCGTACAGCTGGTGTGAACTCTGGCTCACTGTACAGCCCACAAGGGGTCCAACATACAGGAAAGCTTTTTCTCATTCTTGTTTCTAAATGTATCTGTATTTACATGTGTGTGTGGCACTTGTATATATGTGTGCATACGTGTGCACGTGTACACGCACAATAATACAGGATTTTTGCTGTGCTTAGATAGAAAAGGTCTGCATTTGCAGCAGGTAAGAAGTACCTCACACCAGAAATGGTAAAATGTTCTCAGGATGCCATGTAGGCTAACTGTACAACCAGGATACTTACTTTATCTTGAAGCTCTCTCAAGAGAAATGAGAGAGGTTGTCCATGGAGGCTTCCAGACTGAGTTGTGAGAGGTGTGTTGATATCAGCGTGTGCATCCACCCAGATCACTCCAAGGTGTGGGCACTGCCGTGCATGGCCACTGACGGAACCAAGTGCCAAGCTGGAAGTACAGTAGCAAAGTCTTTAGTCAATATTTCTCCTTCAGAACAACTGCAAGGACAGTGGGAAGTCTCTGCAACTTCAGTCAGCCATATGGTCATGTTTCCATACATCAGATGTGTGACAATAAAGGGTGCATCCCGTACAAACTGCACAGAATGCCACTATCATGATTCCAGGAGACTCCCAAGTAACTCTACAGGACTGTACTCGTAGTGACTGATAAGACAGAGCTCTTAGTTGTCTCTGCTGTCAGCCTTCCCACACTCTTAATTTTCACCTGCTCTAGATCCAAATGATCTAGAAAATCTAGTCTGCTATTCACCCATTTCTTATTCTAGTCATGACACTTCCACTCACAATTCATTCTTACATTCCCTACCTTCTTCAACCAATTCTCAGGCCAAAGGTTAGTGAAAAAGGAAAAAGTATAACATGTTAAAAGATCTATAACAAAATTGTCTGTGTGCAGGCATTACAAACCTATCCTAAGAGCTGATGGGCAAAAGAGACATGTCACTAAACATTCAACAGTAAAGAAACTAAAGCAGTTCCTATAAAGAAACCTGATGACACAAACTTTCCCAAACATGAAAATCTCATTTGTATGTCTCCAGATCACTGACCAGTCTAGAACTAAGAAGAACTGTCTAAGAAGGTCAGGTTTTTGTAAATGTCTTCCATGTTCCGCCCTGAAAGTCCGTACCCTGTGGTATTGCCAGGAAATTACCCCAAATTTTAAGTCTTTTTTTTTTTAATTCTTACACTCCAAATGTCAATCTGCAGCATGAACCCCTACTTGCTTTTAGTTCAGCTCACCTGTGATCACCTCCTAGAGTCACACATCTGTGTCCAGCAGCTACTGCTCTGCTGACAGCATCAGCCAGTACCTGGCTGGCCAAACCCACCGACCGGGGATACAAAACCAGGTTGTTGTACAGTTCATCGTTGGGAACTTGAGTGAAATCCAAATCTCCAAAGTCATGCACTTGGCATCCTGGGAACACAGCAGCAAAAGAAGAAAGTGAGTTACTTAGGTAAGTTCCCAGAAAAATGTTCAAAATAAGAAAATCAGTTGGGAAAGTATGAAAGGAACAACAGGAAAGGAATGGATCCATTTGACTATTTGCATGCCCTTGCAAACTGTCACAGCTTTATAGATTAAAAAGCTTAAGACAACATTATCACTTTAATTTAGCGATAAGCTAAGCTATGCCAGTCATAAAAAGTCATGTAGAAAAACAGTTTGGGTTTTTTTTAATTATTTCTTGGCCGTTTTTAACATGAAAAATTACAGTTTGTATTGCCATCTTCCTTCCCATTTAGATAGTATACAGCCTTAAAAGTATACAGCTCAGTTGCTCAAAGATACCTAGGGTTACACATTTCACTAACTATACCCAAGTCCTAACAGTTATCTTCCATTTTCAAGGCCCATAAAAATCCAGGCAATTGTATCACAAAGCTCCACCTTCAGATCAGTGTAAGACAAAGACCTAACCATGCCATCTTTCATTGCACTTTAAAGAATTGGTTAAAACTTTCAAGGTTAGGCTCAAGGCAGGCCACACATAGCAGACTCTAGCAAGTGTGTTTAGAGAAGTATCAAGTGTTCAGGAATTTCTTTCTACTTTATCCTGCCATCCTCCATGTTCCCAATGTAGGACAAAAAGACTTGGTTCAGTTTCTGAATAAAAAAAGCCATTAGTTTTCTAGGATCACGTCAGGTTCATACACCTTAACATGTGGCTACGGTAGAGATAGATGGACAGAATTTTGGGGTCCAAAATTCTGTGATCTTGTCCACTTTTTGTACACGTGGTACTTTAATAACTTCCTCTAATTATTTTTATAGAAAAGCTTAATATCTGTTAAAAACATTAGATGCGTTCAGGTTTTGTTACTATCCTCTTTACTACTATCTACTATTTTGTTACTATGTTAGGGTTCATAAACCTTGTGGCAGTTTCTTTTCTCAGCTTTGTGCATCCCTCTTCTTCAGGCCCACTGTTTTTATGAGCTTGCAGGGGACAGCTCAAGTTTCCTAGGGTGATAAGGAATGTTTTCCACCAACTATCCAAAGGCTATCTGATTAAGATACAGTTAATTTCAGAAGTACATGCTAATCCAATACTCAAACATTAATATCTTCTCTTCCTACTATTTGTTTTAATTGTGCCTAGTGATTTGAAAAGTAAGATTAAATGACCTTAGGGCAAAGGGAAAGCTTAGTGAATAGATAGTACACAGAGAAAAAAAATTCACAGTACATGGTTAAACCATGTATCCCAAACTGATTAGAAGTGTGTGTATGCACGTGTGCACATTTTTTTTGTTTGATCAAATATTAAAAGAGATTAAATCAACATGCACATTTGTCTGAATGCTTACCAAACAAAGAAAAATAGTTCATGTCAAATTATTCAAGTAATTATTGATGTATTCTCTTCGCTTCTATTTACTCTCAGATATTAGTCTAAAACTTAAAGACCTGAATTGTTTTCCATTTCATCTGCCTGTTTGCATGTAGTTTTGATTTAAGAAATAAAAAACTTAAACTTTCTCAACTACATTATTTTGCGCAACACAGAAATTGCTCAATGGACAGGCGCACTGCAGTGTCATGGATCTTGCTGTTATTTGGCCATCAGTGAAAGATTTTATGATGTACCTGACCAAGCAATATCCTCTTACTTTCTTTGTAGTTGGGGCACTAAGATACTAACACTTTAATAAACAGCTTTCTAAGTCAGCGCAGAAAGATGAAGAATATATGGGGCCTTTTAAAAGACAGTAGATGGAAGTCCTGAAAGCTAGAGAAAGCTGTGGGCAGATATAAAAGCCAGCTTCCTTACATTCATTAGAAAGCACAGCATCCACACCACTTGTCAGTAAAGCAGATCAAGTCTAGCCAGAATTGAAGTTCTTTTAAAATGAAACTGTACCATACAGTACTTACAGAGTAAACACCACAGACATTTTGCTAGTAACTAACTAATATGAAATCAAATGTGATCAAAAGCCTTTTGTTCACACTTTCAAGCTCTAACAGAAATTACATTCAAATGAAAACTATATTCTGTTTGATCCATGAGTTAATTATCAACAGCACAGAAAATTTATAACAACCAAATGCATACAAGTCAGCTCCATCAGCACTCTAGCTTAAGAGGAGATCCCTTTTTTAAGTGAGGGGAAACAAAAAAGCAGGCCTGAATAGTCTATTTCTGTTACAGGAGCATGAAAGATGTCAGGGAGATAAAGGTGCAATCTCAGTATGAACACACAGTATAGTTCCATAACTAAGATGTACATATACACAACAGTCCTGTCAGTGTGAATGACCAGCATGTAAAGGCAGCACCCTCTCTTCTACAGCTTAGGAGTGCAATCCCCCTTCTGACTGAGTTTCATCAACAGCGCTGCCTGGCAGCGTATTTCAGCCAAATATTAATAAATTAGCTTGAAATAGTTTGTACAGTGGATCATTCCTAGGTTAACTTCTTTTGACCTGCACAGGTTAGGGAAAGGTCACACGGGCATTCAACCAGCAGACCAGGGGATGGACAGCAGTCATTTATCCAGCCTGCACAGCCAGAACCAGAACCTTATCTCTATCAGGTAAAAGAAAGCCACATTTTTCCTACTTAAAAGCCTTACTCAGACTTAAAGAAAAGAAAAAAAAAAAGGTAGAAATACTAATTAAGAACATACTTAAGAAAATAAAGTTCTCTGCATGCCTTTTCAAATAAGTTACCAATGTAGTACTCAGGCTCAACTCAATGATGCTTATAACTGGGCTGTAAGATATCATACAGCTTTGCTAAAAGGCAAGGCTAAAGATCACTTCCTATCATCTTAAGTAAAATACAGACAGTAGGCAGCAGTTACTACAGTAGTTTCCCTGCACAAATTTAGAGACAACTTTCTTCTGTAAAAACAGGTGGCTTCTGTCAGGTGGCATTTAACTGGAAAACATCTGGGCAGCAGCAGGGAAAGCCTCCCCTCCAATCCTCCTCTGCACCAGCGACAGAAGCAGCAACCTGATAATAGAAGATTCAGATTTCCAAATCCAGGCTGTCTGCTGACATTGCCCAATGGCTCCCTCCTGTAACAAATATCTCTACAAGGCAGCAAATGGCAACTGGAACAAAAGCACGTGGAACATGAGATAGAAATGATCTCCCCATGCTGCCAGTTTACACTGGATCTTTGTGAGCTGGACATTTTAAAAAGTCCAAAATTAATGGGAAAAGTAAATCTTTCCTCTTCCAGGTGAACTACTTCCAAAAGAATCTGGAAATCTCAGGTAATAAACCTTACTTCATACTATGTGTTATATAAAGCTGTTTACATGAAAGCATCACTCCTGCAAACTGTTTTCTCAGATTATAGACCCATTTATCAAATCACCAGACACAGAGAGACTTTTTGGGAAGCGACAAACTTAACATTTTACTACCTGTGAACAAAATAAAGTTAGCATCCTTTTCAGTGTAAGTCTATTGGCTTATGGTGCAGGCTTTGTAATCCTTTCTCAGAGACACTGTTGAAATGTTACACAACAGCAAACAAATGGCTCAATTCATTATGAGCAGTGCATTCTGAAGGGGTTTTTTTAAAAACAGTTTTAATCCTCCAGCATTATCCAGGGCGTGTGTGTGTTAAAACTATACAAAGTGCAAAGTTAGGCTAGCAGCTAGGTTAGCAAGGTTCTTTCCTACAAGAGACTCAGAGTTCAGCAGCCTAGTTAAATCATAACCTTCTTGCTTGGAAGTTCATTACACAGCATCTAATTCTCTTTAAACTGAATATGTATCTGCTGGAAGAAATCTCCTACTGGATACAGACATGGGTTAAATAAGTTCCTGTCAGCTCTAAAATTTCACTTTCTAAAAGGCAAGTTCTTGTCTGAGTAATTCCCACCCATTTGGAATGTTGAAAGGTCTGGTTTAAGACAAAGTTTCTGTAGTGTATGATTTAAAAGGCTTCAGCTCATACAACAGCAACAAGCAAACCTAATTCCAACTGCTACCGTAGGTCTCTAGTCTCAGGTTATCCCTTGTATGAAATGAGGAAACAAAGTATTTTGCCAACCCCAAATCGAGCAGCCACCTCATTTCCCTTTGAAAACTGCTTGTAACTTTAATCTCTGATGAAATACAGTGCATTTGACCTGAAGAGGTCTTCAAAAACGTCAGTATCAGGTGTTGGGAAACATTTGCACTGTGGCTTGCATCAGAGAGAAGGGTGTAGCTATTGCGTCTGCCACATGGCCAACAAACCCTGCACAAATTCTAATTCCCTTCAAATAAGCTTAACCCAGAAGCAGTTCCTGATAACTACAGCACAGTGGGGCAATTACAGCCACAGGGAATCATAATGCCAAAGCAACTTTCCTCAGCAACAAGCACCTTGTGCTTTAGGTTGCTACAGAAGTAAGTAGTAATTATATTAGTTAACCCAGACAGGTAACACTTGAGAGGAAGGGAGAGCAGAATATATCAGAGGTTACTGAAGTTCTCTTCCTCTTATCAGCTGCAAGAAACTAACCACTAATCTAATCACTTCTTCATATTCATATGAAACTTAACTCATTACCTAAGTTTTCCCTTTGTAACCTCCCAGTAACTTCACTCCTTCAATACCATTCATAGTAGTAAAAATAAAACAGCATCTGATCTGAATTTACTCCAATCCAGAAAGAATTATATACATGCAGAAATTCAGCTGTCATGTATTAGAACTAATTTTATAATATAAAAATATCAAGGATGAAGGGCATCACCATAAACCCAAAGAAATACAAAACCCCCAAGAGCTCTGTTCATTGGTCCTTGAATCTAGTCTCCCTTTACTGAAAGATTAGGAAGAAATAATCAGTTCAGGTTTCCTGATCTTTATCAGCATAGCTTAATTTTTTACATGTATTTAAACTAAACTGATACATGGAACAATTACAGTTAAAGCACCAAGTGACGTTTACCCCAAATTAACAAAGTTTCTTTTAAAGCAATCTTCATAGATAATTCACAACCTCAACTGTGCATCAGCCAAATGGAAGAGGGAAAAACAAACATCAAATCAGTGACTGACACAAAGCTATTTGCTCCAAAGCAAAACCAAGCAGACTGTACACTCCATCAGTGTGAGGAAGGGAAGAGAATCAGAATCAACCTACTGCAAGAACTGCTGACTCTATACTTTTTCACTCTTGGCATTTTTCTTCTAACTTCCAAAGCTAGTTGTTATGCAAATATCAAAGGGAACAGCATTCAAAAGGATAAACCATAACTGCTGTCAGAGCACACTTCTCCAGCTCTAGAAGCTTAGCCTCTCATGCTCAAGGCAAGCTAGCAGATGAGGTCTGTGGGGAAGCGGTAACCTAAAACCAGCCTCAGCAGAGGCCTTCCCAAAACAGCTCTCCTCCAAAACCCCAGCGGGACTCCTTCTGCCTGCCTGGTCATCAGAGCTGGTTCCTGGCTGCCTTCCCTCACGGAGTGGAGTAGCACCTGCCCCTGATACATTCTGACAACTGGCATAATTTCAAAGATTCATTACAAATGCCAGTTACAACCAACCCATTTGGCTGTGCTTTGACTTTTGACAAACCACTGCTCTTTTGAAGCTAACCAATCATGGCTAATCCACATTTGAGAAGTAAACAAGAATAAGAGAGTGTCTTGGATCTTTATCTATCCCTGCATAAAAAAGTAACATAAAAAAATAATAATTAAAAAGAGATAATTTATTCTAGTTCCAAAAATAAGCTGCAGTACTACATCAGCATGTTTTACTGATATTATTAAACAGAAGTGTTTAGGCATACTTGTGTCTAAGGGAAAGAAAGGAAAGAGAAGAGGACTGCCAATTTACCCATTCTGTTTCAGGGGGGAAAAGTAGGGGCGAGAGGGTATGCCTGGGTAAAAAAAGTGCATTCCTATTTCTGCTTTGTAGGGCAGAAGACTTAGCTGTTAGTCTAACCTCTTTATGCTATATCCAAAATGATTTTTTCCCTGAGAATGTCCCTAGCAAATGAATATTTATCTTTGACACCAGATGCAATCAGAAAAAAAAAAAAAAAAAAAAACCAAACCAAAAACATGAACAGTAGCATTTCTTACCTCAGCAGTGCAGAGATCTAACTAAACAACATGTTGTTTAAATGCCAGCAGTTGTTTAAAATTTTGTCTGTCTCCAATTTCAACTTTACCAACAGCAGAAAATGTGAGGACAGCCTAAAAGAGCCAGATCTTGACGCTATCTATACAATGAATTTAGACTTTATTGGAATTCTACGGATTAGAGATATTTGACTGGCTCTACTAATGTCTTTACAAGCCTAAAATACTGAGTTTTTAAGAGAAACAGTTGAGGTAAGAGCTAGTGTGAAGCTAAACCAGAATCTAATCCAAGAACACTGCATTCCTGACAGATCTTGTTTCTAACATAAATGGGTCTTTGTCAAACTACAGACTGTAAATCCAATCTTAATTTAAATATAGGCAAGCAGAATAATACAGTTATCAAATTTTTCAGGGATACACGCAACTCTTTAAACACATATTTACTGGATTGACTGATGAAAATTATTTTCCCAACAATGCAGCTGTAACTCTTGCCACATGTGCTAAACCCCAGTACCTGTACTTATTTATGCATAATTGATGCATAATCAAAAAACTGCCTATCTTCCTCCTAAACTCTTCACCCAAGAAGATTTAGGTGGAAAAAGAGATCTATGTAGAATAAGCTGCTTCATGATTTATTGTTAAGACTGAAACTAACCATATGAGCCATGTTTGTGAGACAGCGAAGTTGAATTCTATTTTTGGCAGCAGATGTCAATAGGAGGCCAATGGTTTTGGGCAAAGCAGGAGCATAACTCCAGTGACATGGGGATTAGCAGCTCCACTCCTCTTTTAGAGGAGGCTACTCCTCTCTGAGTCACTATACTGACCTCATGAAACCTATCAATGAAGAACTTTTCCTAGTCAAACAAAAGAATAGTGATATGACAGTCATTCTCTGTGACAAATCTAGTTCTATTTTGTGTGTAAGCCACATGTCTCTGCAGTCCACCAACTTGTCAAGCCAGCAACTCAGATCCAAACTTTGTTAATCAATTCTATAGTAATCCAAGCCTAACTAAACTCAGCAACCCAGCTGTATCCGGCTCTAAATAAAGAAAAAAAAATTAATCCAACAATCAACAGTCAACATACAAGAATGAATACTTGGGAAGAATTCTTATACTAAAGTTGTTGCCATGTTAGCAAGAGCAGAGGTGCTCTAAGTCACATCAGGTGCTACAGAAGACACAGCAGCTATCTATTATGTAAAAAAATTTGAGAAAGACCCTTCTTTCCTTGAAGTAAGAGGACTAGGCAACACTCTGGATTAAAGTTTGATTAGACACTCTGCCTAATCTGCAGAAAACAGGAGAGGTCCAAAAAATTCTCACTTTAAAAACTTCATACTTAGCACCTTCTACAGCTTAGGTCAAGTGCATCTGTCACTTATCTTCCCCACTCCTTCCCACCGAAAGTCCAAGAGACTCCACATATTGCACCTATTTCTGTTTACTGTCAAAGCAATACACAGCCCTACATGGTTTTCTCCCCCATGCCAAGGAGTTATGGGTCTCTCTTTCCACGCAGCACTTTTACTTCTTTGGCAAGATGGAAGGGTCCTTTAAGGTGATAATATTTTAGTTTCCCTTAGGAAAAGAAACAAAGCCAAAAGACAAACATCATCAAGGTGAATAAAAATCCCCACAGGCATAGTCAGTTATATCTTAAATTATCCCTGCTAGGCTTGCACACCCACTGTTCTTGCCTTGGGAGCTGAACTCCTGCTACAGTAACTCTCTTCCCGAGTACACCTCCAGCTACTACTGACACATAACAGTGTTCTCTCTGCCTCTAACAAGGGGATACAAGTCAAGTTGGTGGCTCAGATTCATCTCTGACAATTTGGTGCAGACTATTGATAACATCTGCCTCTGAGCTCCCGCCTCCTATTTCAGCCTAAGCATAAACAAGCCATTCATAGGCAGTCACTACTTGAGGCAGCCAAGAAGTTACTCTAACATGTAGATATGGTCACACAATCTTTCAAGGGAGGTATCCCCCTGCCCCCCAAAACTACAAAACAGAACAGCAGCTCAGAACACTGCAATAAGACTATGAAAGATCAGAAATTAGGATAGGGTGAAAGGAACAACAAAATCCCCTCCCAAACACACCAGCCAGTGAAATCAAAGTGCAAAACAATGCAAAAAGAGGAAACAGAAAGATCTCACTCTTTCTGATGTGGCTTGAGCACTATAAACTGAAGACACTGAATCAGGCACACATGCATATGAAAAGCCATGTGGCTGCTCCATATTCAAAGTAACAGACAAACACCTGAATGCTACCTTTTAGAGGACACTCCAGAGCACATTCATTTTACACAGGTCGAACTGAACTTGAATTACGAATGGAAAATGAATAAATCAAACTTTAAAATTCCAGGCAAACAGAAGAGTCTGATCACCAGAAATCTCTTCCACTTGAAACAAGGCAAGAGCAATTTTGACAGTTACTGTTAATACAGAGTTTTCGTTACAGGAACACTGCCTGTTTCCTCCATCTATACTTCTTCAGACTGTCCAGAATCCACCCTCGCTCTTCTACTGGGAAGCATCATTCCACATCTGACCTCATGCCTGGTTCCAAACTTGTAATGACAAGGAAAATCAAAGTTAAAGCATTCTCTCACATCTGAGGAGGGAATGGGGGCATGCAACAACAAACACTTTCCACATGCACACACACCCCATAGACCCTATGGTCACAAATGCTTCAAAATCAGCCAATACAGACAAAGTCCTTTATCTTAGATAAATGTTATTTCTTTTTAGTAGAGAAACATGGTCTGCTGCAGTATAATTTCCCTGTTCCTGGAAAACAATCAAGATCTCATGAAAATTATTAACTCTTGTAACAAAACAGATAAATAGAACATCCAGGTTAATAATGAGAATAATACTGTGGCTCCATTGCCTTCTTCAAAGTATAAGAAGAAAATTATAGTGTTAGAAAGACAAAGCAGCTGAAGTTTTACTGCCAGTTCAGCATACCACAAGACTCCAAGTAATAGCACTATTATCACAGTACTACAGCCAAAGCTATGCTGCCAACCCAAGAAAGAAAAATAAACAGCCCCGACACAAAACCAAGCATTTGTTAAGTAAGTTTCCATGAACAACATATGTGTACAATAGAAGAGGCTACATGGTAGTGTCCTCCTCTTACCTACCGCCCTGCCCTCGAGCAAATTGTCTTTGCTCTGTAAACCACTCCTCTGTGCATGCTGGTGACTGCCATTGTTTCAGGATGGGTCCTCACAGCAGAACCTGTTCTTTAAAGAGCTGCAGAGATTTAAGCAGCAGTAGACCAACCCCAGCTATAAAAAACAGACCAACTCTACCCCAGAGGAAGAACATGCCAGCAGTATGAAACTGCAATTGCAGAAGAAAGAAACTGTAAGGGAACAGCAACAAAATATGTCCATGTGCATTACTGATTGATGAGCAAAGAGTCTATAAGCAACACAACAGTCAAAGTATTTTTCACCTTCCACTTTTTTTTTTTTAATTTAGCTTGCTTCATTTCTATCCCCTCAACATTTTGTCACTGGGATCCAGAAAGAACTTGAATTCTCTTTTCTTTCTATCTTCTTCAAGTTCCTTTGAAGTGAACTTGTGTCATGCAAATGAGAGGGCTTTTTCTCCTAGTTTTTAAATTTGTTGGGCTTTGTGGTTTTTCTTTTTTTTTTCCGCTAAAGAATTCTTACAAAATGGAAATATTAGCTCTGAACCACTTGAAAGTGAACTCCAAACCTTCCATTATAGAAGCCTGTTTTTAATATGAAATTAATGGTTGTTGCCTACAGTCTTATTTAGAGTAACATCGTCCTTTCAAATCTGGTAACTTGCTAGTTTTAAATAAACTCTAAGCTCAGTAACTATTCCAGTATACAAAACCTCTTTTAGATGTCGTCTTCAGTGTTTTCTGAGCTTACAGATCATGCTCAGTAGAATTCAAATATTGCCAAGGACAGCACGTGTCTCTACTTTGCACAAAACAAGACAGGAAGAGAATGCCTACTCATCTGATTGCAAACTGGGACTTTTCAACTTGTGAATCACAAGATGTGAAGATTAAGCCTACAGGACTTATCAGAATAAGGACTGCACAGAATAATTGCTTTTGTTTTGAAGAGATCTTAAAATGCAGAATAAAATTGCTAGATTATTAGGCGATTATCTCTGTGTGCATCTTAACTCCACTGACTAACCACACAGAGAGCAGATAACAGTTCTTTCTGTGGTCCAGCCCTGCAATCCATCCCCATCATACAGTTTTCAGTTAACACTTTTTAGGTTAAAGATTCTCCAAGACAGGGTTTGGCTTTACAAGTTTCTATCCCTCGTGTCCTGTTTCTAATAACTGTGATACAGTTTTCTGCAGGTCTCAGCTTGTAGAAGGAATAGATGGAGAAGCTGAATCACAAATAAGTGCATGGGTTTCCTTGCACAAAAAGATCAGAAACTCTCCATTCACGAAGTGGTATTTGCAAGTTTCCAAAGTAAAGCTGCAGGCAAGACCTCATATACAAAACCGCAAATTTCTCCGGAAAGCTCTGAATTTCATCACCTGAAAGCATACAAGCATTTTAGGAACATGCTAAGTAGCTGGTAAGGTACATAGGAGAGAGAAAAAACAAACCTAACAACGAAAAAAAAACCCAAAAAACCCACCCACACAGTGTGAGAAACCGAGGATCTCGTCAAGGGTTACTTGGCTGGATGCACAGAACGGCCTCTGGCTTTTCCAGCTTTCCCGGGGTCAGCACGGGAACAGCACACGCCCCATGTGCCGGTGCAGCGCTCGCTGTGCCGGCATAGCCGCTCCCGGCTCCCCGCTGGTCCCGAGCAGCCGGGGCGCATCGCTCGGGAAGCCGGAGCATCGGCCTCTCTTTGTTCTAGGGGACTCCGCCGGGTGCGGAATGCGACGAGCCTCTCCCTCCCGGCACCGCGGCCAGGCTGCGGGCAATCATCGACCCCGGGGTACGGCGGGTTGCGGGGGGGACTGGAACCAAGACCCGTCTCCCCGCACCCCGCAGCGAGCGGCTGAGTCACGCTTTCCCGAAAGAGGAGGGTGGCGATGCGGGCATCCCCGCAGTC
>VZRE01004668.1:81026-116129 GCA_013396775.1 Cephalopterus ornatus
GAAGGATATTGAGGTGCTGGAGCAGGTCCAGAGAAGAGCAACGAGGCTGGTGAAGGGACTCAAACACAGGTCCTATGAGGAGAGGCTGAGGGAGCTGGTGTTGTTTAGCCTGGAGAAGAGGAGGCTCAGGGGAGACCTCATCGCTCTCTACAACTCCCTGACAGGAGGTTGTAGCCAGGTGGGGGTTGGTCTCTTCTCCCAAGCAACCAGCAGTAAGACAAGAGGGCATGGTCTTAAGCTCTGCCAGGAGAGGTTTAGATTGGATGTTAAGAAGAAATTCTTTACAGAGAGGGTAATCAGACATTGGAATGGACTGCCTAGGGAAGTGGTTGATTCTCCGTCCCTGGAGGTATTTAAGAAGAGATTGGATGTGGCACTTGGTGCCATGGTCTAGTAACTGGTAGTAGTGGATCAAGGGTTGGACTTGATGATCTCAGAGATCCCTTCCAAGCCGTATGATTCTATGATTCCCAAAAGGAATTTTCCAGAGTGACTCAGAGTCATCACATTTCACAGCTGAGGGAAAGATGTTGGCAATACAGTTTTCAAAAGCTGCTGATATCTAAACTAATACCATTGGATTTATCAAAAACTGGACCCAACCAGACTGAAGTCAGTAGCTTGACCTAAGAAGCTGGTCACTTTGACCTGTGCTTTGACTGTTGCACAGTTTTTTCAGTAATCTTTCCCAAGAAGTGAAGTCAGATACGAAAACATGGTTCATGTTCCTCTGAGAGAATCTCTGTTTTGAGTTTCATATTTTAGGAAAGCATACACTCCTGCCAGTGGTCACCACCCACTCTCCTCCTGCTTGGCTCTACACATGGTCATGCAGCCTGTATGCAAGTGACTGCAATTCTTCCTTTGACTAGGAAACCAGGTCTGAAAGTCTGAAGGTGTCTCTCTCTTTGTGTGGATTTCAGTGGCTGTAGTTCATGACAGTTTTTTTTTCCCATGATAACAAACTTTTGGAATCCTGTATGTTTTCCAAAGCCATGGCTTCGTTAGCTTACGTGGTGGTCCAGGCCCAGTTTGAGTGTTAGGGCTGTGCAGTTCTGGTCCTTCAGGAAGTGTCAGTTATAACTTTGATTCATGTGTATGTGGCCTGGAGCTCTCTAAAACATGTCCCAGAAATAGACTGTAGGTTGCAGACCTTGAGAATTTTATTACAAGGTCTTCAAATGACTTACTGGTGATTATAGTTTCATCAGTTATATATTAAAATGTACCGGCAATCCCAAGATTGCAGCATGCAAAAGACATTTGTCCTCAGACAAAGCACAGGGGAATGCAAATGTTCTTTAGATAGGTGTTTAAGGCAGGAAGAGAGTGAGGTTTGAACAAGTTTAGACTTGTAAGAAGAAAACCACCAGGCCAGTGGTTTTTCCTGGAGGAGGGTTCTTCCCCTCTGAGAATCCGCCTTCGCTTCTTTCACAACACTTCTTTGTTAATGACATCATCCCTATAGACATTGGTATAATACACAGTCATTGATGTAATTAGCTTGTGTTGGTTGAGATTTCTGCACTAAATTTACAAGAGAATAGAATTTTCTGGCAGTTTGCAGTTTCAATGCCCAATTCTTTCAGTCCATACTGTGAAGACTGATTTAAATGTCATTACACATGTATCAGCCAGCCCGGTGAATAAAAGAGCTGACTCTACCTAAAATTGCTTTGTAACTGTAGCTTTAATATTTTAATTTCCTGTTCAATTCTACTTTCTCTAAATCTGTGTTCAATTAACTGTAAGACCAGAGCTCTGCCTTTGCTTGGCTTGTGTTACAGAACACTGTGGTGCTTTCTGCCGCAATCTTCATCTCACTGATTGGCCTGATCATATACCTGCACTTCGTCAAAATTGACCAGGAATCCCTGTTGGTCATTGGCTCACTCGGCATTCAGGTGACTTCATCCTACGCTTCAGGAAAAGAGAGCACAACCTTCATTGAGATGGGTCAAGTGAAGGATGTCGTTATCAATGAAGCCATCCATATGGTAATTATACACAGCCTTTCTTCTTGTCACTCACATCCATTGTATTTTCACGAGCAATTAAACACCAGAGCAATTAAACACAGCACCATCCATAGCTTTACTGACATCAGGAGCTTTGTTTCAGATTTCCCTCTTTATTTTCTCATCTGTTCTCTCACCTTTAAAGGAGAACTCAAACCAAAGGAAAAACCTCAAAAAGCCAAATCCATCCCTTAGATAATGCCAGTGACACTGAGCTAGTGGTTTTAGTTCTTTGTGTTATGCTGTTCTCACAAATCCTGATGGCCAACTCTGTACGTAGTCAAGACAGAGATGAGAAGGTAGAAGACACAAATGATGATTTCTCCCATTGCTGGGGTGTTCTGCAAAGCTTCTGTAGAAAAGCAGACCTTACCCTTCCAGCATGTGTGTGTTCTTTTCAGGTTGAAAATTTAATAGAAAAAACCCACAGGTAAAGTGATCTTTTTATTGTGTGAAAGCTATAGATATAAATTGGTAGACTTGACTGTGGCCTGGGATGATTGGCCTTCAGCCCAGTGAGTTGAAACAGTTCCTCTTTCTGTGCTAACTCCAGGCAGTTTGATAGCTTTTTCAAACTCCAATGACTGTGTCTTTTTGTCTTGTAGCAAAAAGTTATCTACTACCTGTGTATCCTCCTCCAGGACCCTGAAGATCCTCAGGGAGTATCTGAGGTCGTGCCACTCTTTCAGGTGACTTTGACTGAATGATGGAAAAATCCAGATGTGTGGTCTGTGTGTGCCACACCAGTTGTCCAAACATCTTTATTCCACTACAGGTAGCTGATTACAGTTGCCTTTCCCTGGCTGGGCTGTCAGGGTGGGTGGTATTGGAAGCCTCATAGAACTATGTACTGCAGATGTTTTTTTTCATTTGCTCTCCACTCAAAGAACAGGGAGATGTGTCAATCTGAACCCAGCCAGGAGTCTGCATGAACTAAAAGTCTTTGGCTCATGTAGGGTACAGCTTTCTGTGTAGTCCTGTGCTCAGTGTTACCATCCTTTATTCTTTTATAATTTACTCTGCAATTTTAATTTTACTTTCTCCAAAGCTCTGTTGAAGTAATTGTAAGACCAGAGGTCTGCCTTTATGTGGCTTGTGTTACAGAATAGTATGGTGCTTTCTTCTGCGATCTTCATCACACCGATTGGCCTATGGCACTGTGCTGCAGTTGATTTTTCTCTCAGCTCGGTGTGCCAAAAGTGTTCATGAAGCCTCCTTGGCATTGGAATAACTTCCTCTGTCTTATTCATTGACAAACATCACAGGACAAGCCGTGACCAATTTGCTTAATGTATAATAACTTGTTTGTGTCACCGTTACCCGGTCTCCCCTTTTTCTTCTCTTCTCTTGCTAACTTCTTCTGACTGGTCATAATCCCATTTTTGGGATGGAATTTCTCTGTGTGTGTTCATGCATAACACAAGAATGCCCTGAGCCGTGAGTGGTGGTAAGCTGTGCAGAGGTACCTCACTTTTTAGACCACTGAGCTGTATAGCCCTCTCTGTCCTTAATTCATCTGCTTTTGGTGACTATAATTTTGTAATCTATATACAGTTTATGATTGGATACAGTTAGTATTCTTCTAAAAACTTACAGGTATAAATAGGCTATTCCATTGATTCTTGCCGCTAACTCAGTCCCACAATTGCAAAGACTATATTACTAACAATAATATAAATTAAATATTTCACACGTAGACAAGGGAAATCAACAACTAATAAGCTCCAGAGAGCTGCATTCAGAAACCTGGTTTTAGTTAGATGTGCTCCTTTCCAGCTTCAAAGAGGCTGCCTGGAATCTGTAGTTTCTTTTTTTTTTCTATCTCAACTCTGAACAGTTTTATTTTCATGGGAACATCTTAGTACTGCTAGAGTTGACTCCACCAGCAAAGAAGGTACAGAACTGTGCCAGTTTGAAAGTCAGTATCTGTCTGTAATTCTTACTTTAATGTGCAAGTTAGTATGTTACTTAGTTTTCAAGAAGCAATGATTATTTGATGGTATTGTGTCACCTTCATTAGGTTCATGTAAGTTATGTCAGCCTTCAAAAATACAATTTCCCGTGTCACTGAGTCCAGGCTCTTCTGCACTGAATTGACCTTTTGTTCTCTTATGCAACACTTGCAAGGAAGCATTTGATGGACTTTACACAGTAATGCTGTTTTGGGAGCTCAGAAGTCATGGGATCATAGTGACTGTGGGACTGTGAAACTTTCACCTCCTTGCTGGTTTTAATCTGGTGCAGTTTAGAATTGATGAAAAATTATTATCCTTTGACCACCATTTGCTGTTTGTGTAAAATTATTTGATGTTTTCAGTTAACCTTACAGTGTCCTTGTGTTGACAGTACTAGCAGAAGCCAGGGGTCAGCTGTCTAAGCTCCCTGTCCTGAAGGTGGATTTTTCACTGTGGAGGTCTTCTAGGATGGTAGATCCAGTGTATGGAAATCTGCTGTTCATTAGTCTCTAGAGAGAGTATGGCCTAAGAGATACAGAGCAGGTATGGCTTATGGAATGACTTTGCATTCCTGTATCACTAGTTTACATCAGACACCTCCTGGAGTCTGATGGATTATTTCTCAATGAACTGGTACAAGTCTCCATTGACTCGATGTGAGAAAGCTAACCAGCTACAGTCTTACTGTTGCGCTCCTTACGCATACAGACTTGTGCTAAGCTTTGTCGGCTTCCTCCACATTCCTACCTCTGCCTGTCTCACTAGTGGGAAGTTACAAGCTTTCCGATTTTTTTTGCAGCCAGTCCAGAACCTGATTCTCTGTTGTTTGACTTCTAGAGCTCCAAGCCACGTCTGGACTGCTTGATAGAAGTGTATAAAAGCTGTCAAGAAATCCTGGAGCAGAGGAAGACAGCTTCACAGTCAAGTGGAATAAAATAGCTGAAAAAAACCCCAAACAAGGCAGCAGACTTTCAGCAGAACTCAGAGGGACACATGGAAAAGCAAGCGAAAACGCCCCGTGGCTTTTATTTATTAGATGAGTAGAGAGCAGTGCTGTGATGTTAGGGCTAACGGCCTGCACAGCCCCATAGAGTTGTTAGAGAAAACGTCAGCTCAAGCACAGAAGTGAACCTTGAAATCCTCTTCTATGAAGACAGGTGAGCAGAACTTTTTAGGCTTAGAAAAGAATTACGGAGAAATAGGGCAGAGGGAGACAAAAAAATGCATTGTTTACTTTTTTGTGCATCTGAAAATTATGCTAAAATCGTAACGTAACCTTGGCTGGACTGCCAAAAAAAAAGCATTCTTTGGTTTCTATTTAACCCTTTGTTTGAAAAAAACACTCTAAATACCAAAGCTGTTGTGTGGGCTGGGATGGCAAATTCCTGATCACAGAAGAATTTCGTAAGGACAATTACAGAAAATGAAAACATACTGTTGCATTCAGTTACGTTTAATGAAATAAACATAAAAGAGCAGACTTACCTCTTCAGGGATCTGCTGAAAGAGTCCCATGGGATGGGGCCCTAGAGACAAGAGGGGTCCAAGAAAGCTGACTGATAATTAAGGATCATTTCTTCTAAGCTCAAGAACAGTCCATCCCAATGAGCAGAAGTCAAGCAGAAATGCCAGGAAGCCTGCACTGATGAGCAAGTTGCTCCTGGCAAAACTTGAACACAAAAAGGAAGTATACAGAACGTGGAATTAGGGACAGGTAACTTAGGAGGAATACAGCAACACTGTTCAAGATGTGGTTAGGACAGTTAAAGACTGTCTGGAGATGAATCTGTTGAGGGATGTCAAAAGCAAAAAGGATGGCTTCAGTAAGTATTTAAGTATCAAAAGGAATACAGGGAAAATGTGAACCCATTGCTGAATGGGGCAGGGACCTGGTGACACAGGACATGGAAGAGATGTGGCATTAAAGGGGCCACATCAATTACTCCAAGAATATGAGGCAGCTTGGAGGCAGATGTGTTGTTGAAAATCATGGTAATGACAATGTGAATAAAGCTTTATTGATGTGTACTCTTGGGAGTAACTTAAAGTTGGGAAATTCTTCTTTGTTGATAAGCTAAAAGTCACTGTAACCCTTAACTGGTATTTTTCTCTCTTTTTTTTTTTTTTTTTCCATGACTCCTTAGTAATACAACTGAGCTAAACCCACAAGCTGGCAGGAGCCTGGAGTCATGCTTCGTTTGCATACAATGCTGTATTGTGCTTGTCTATATAATCTGTAAATAAAAGCATGTGTCAACATACCATCATGCAATAGGGTGTAGAGATAAGGTGATTTGGGGTTTTTTTTCCGTGGTGCCATGAAGTTTGAAAGACACAGGTTAGCTCATGTCACAGGAAGTAGTCTGGTTGTCCAAGTGAAAGGCAGCAGCTCGGGGATGTGCCACTGGCTTTTGTGTCAGAAAATAAGAGATGTCTCAACAGAATGAGCAGAGTCTTAGGCTTAAGAGTATGCAGAGAATGCTGACTATACTATAAAAATCCCATGAATTCCTCATAATGTGTACTGAAGAAATTACCAAGAAGTTGTGTCACAGGAGGAAGTTTAGAAGATTGTTTCACCAATCTTTTGAAGGAGTGACCATCTGTGCCCATAGTTTAGTCATCCTCTGAAGCTGAGAAATCAGCAGAGAGAAACAGGAATCAGACTAGGGCAGGTTTGCACTAGGTATGTGCCTGGATACCAAACACAGTCTTTGTTCATTTTTGTTTACATCGAGAATATTTTGGCTTTTAAAATAGTTTCTTTCATTCTGAGAGTAATACAGTTTAATTCATGATAGCTGCATTTTATTAAGAACAAACAGAAATCTCACAGTATATTCCAGGCAGCCTTTTATATACACACAGCAGTTAGGAAAACAAAGGCTTTTGTCATCTCATTCTATGCTGCATCAATAGTCATGGCCAAAAGCATTGATTAAAATAAAAAACTGTTTTCTCTACCAAAGAATCATACAAAATAGATATGTTCACAGGGTGGGTTGTTTGTTTGAAGACAGGTAAGCTATAAATAGGAGGGGTATGTGCATCCATCAGAGTGGGGTGGTCCCTGAAATACTCAAGTATTCATGAATATTTTTAAGAAATAAGGAAGAAAAGGAAGTTCTGTATGTCATGCTTCTCAGTTTAAAGTGCAGTTATGGCAGAAAATAATGAGCTTCAGGACAGCTCCTGTTTATTTAACATCTCTGCTTCCTGTTTGCCCTGGTACAAGTCTCTGAGGACATGAGTGTTAACAGTATAAGGAAGTACAGCCTCTGAACTGTGAACTGGAGACTTCTATGTCTTGAGCATCTCTAGCACTGATGACAGCTGGGACATCACACGGCTTCAGCATATTCTAAAGCAGCTTTGTCACTGGTACGATACCAGAAGCAGACTGCCAAACAGACCTTCAGATATAGGAGAACTTGTTAAGCACAGGTGATTGAGTGAGGAGGAGTAACACTTCATGCATTCAAACTGACATAGCTATACTGAGATCACTGTGTGTGTGAGAGAGAGGAAATACAACCTACTATCAGGATATGTAGTCACTTAAAAGTATCTAAGGGAAAACAAAAAAAGACTAAATACCTTCTTAAAATTATTTTTGGCTCAGAAAGCTTCTACCCTTTTCAGTACCGTCAAGGGATGGTCTTTAAATTCATAACAAGTGGCTACATTACAGTATGTGCAAATCAGGCCACTGTTCATACAATCTTTTCCTGTCTTATGCCTACCATAGTGTTTCCATAACCCACCATGGGGTGGTTTGGGGTTGGGATTTTGCTTGTTTGGGGATTACTTTTTTTTTATATTACAGAGAGCAATTTTTGTCTGTCCCATACTCCTAACTTGTGGCTTTGAACCCACCTAAGCAGGAAACAAAAACTTCTTGATGTATCAGCTCCCTTGTGTGCATTAGTTGGATGTTTCAAGGTTGATGGCAGATACTAAAAACACTGGTATGTTTATTCATTTGCTTTGTTCATAGCTTTGGTTTGCTATTACTGAATTCATTCTAGTGATTGGGTTCACACTGTTTTAATTTGGGAAAGTTGCCCAGGAATGCATAATTATTATGAAGTCGCACATGGTACTTTTGAAAGTGCAGTTATTCTTCCTTAGCTTTTTTAGAATGCTTATCAAAAGAGCTGAACTCAAGCTATGTAGATTTAGATTTCTCACGAAAAAATGCTATTTTTCTTTTACTTGTTTAAAATTCAATAACCTTCTCATAACAAAGTCCCTTTGAAACAGATAAAAAAATTAAACCTACCACAATTCTTTAGGAAAGTCAGAAGAACAGTACTTGAGTACACATTTGCTGACTACCTCCTCCTTGCTTATGGTAGCATGAAGGAAGCAGGAGTTTGAAAGGAGCAGCTTCTGTCAAGTCAGAATGGCAGAGCTTGTTTGGGAACAAGATCTATTCTAGTTGCTGAAAGACAGAAAAAGTACAAAATTTGCTTGTCTTGTCTTCCCTTGTCTGAGAAAATGTGCAGTTTCAAACACATCTACAACAGTGATTAGCAGAAAGTCTTTGAAAGTGCTTGTCTGACAGTGGAGCATGTGACACATTCAGCCCTTCAGCATCAATTTAATGTTCATCTATTGTGTAGAACAGCATGAGCTTCTGAAATGCATCAGTCGTGTAGGAGCTGACGTCCTCTGACACTGTTCTAGTCTCAGTTGTTCTGGGTCCTCAACATCTAAAGACACTAGGTTTCCACCTTGGTTTAAAGTTGAAACATTCTTAAGTACCACTGAACTCTAATTCTATACTCCCTATTTCAGTTCTAAAATCACCTTTGACTTGCATCGGAATTATTCTTGTCAGTTTAGTTCCTCTTCCTTCTCAATAATGTCTTTTTTCATGTCTGGAGCAAGGACTTAGAAAGTTTCTGTCTTCTGCAAGCTGAAAATGTGAGGGATCAAAGAAAATATATGCGTATCTAAAGCAAAGCAGAAACGTATGAGATAGAATAATCAGTGTAAGGGAAGAGAGCAGATGTAATGTGACTGGAGCACTGCGCAGATAAATGACCTGAGGCATGGTATTTTGGATGGAGTGTGTCATGGAAAGGAAACTCCTGCACACTCCCCCAAAACAACTTTGTTTTTCCCCCCCAAGAGAAAGGACACTGCCTCTACCTCTAAGGAACTTTGTCTATTATTATGGAAAAAGAATCAGAGTCCAAATTAAAGTAGTGGTGTGTAACCAGAAGAATCATAGCTCATTTAGAATGCACCCTCAGAGCAGGGTGGGCCCCTTAGTGCTTCGGGGCACAGAAGGAAAAAAGCACTGATTTTCAGTCTCCCAGAACTTCTTAGCAGGTGTTTTGCTTTGGGAGGGCTGTGTAGAAGACAGGAGTGAAGGTGACGAGCGGTAGTTAACGTAGCTGGCAATAAGAAGTGTTGCTTCAACAATCTGGGGAAAAAAGAAAATTATTAACTGTAAGTCAACTAGAGGTAAAAGTGCCCTTTGATTTTTAGAACCTATTTGACTGCCTAACTTTCGTACATGGCTTTCTCACATGGAATTGTTCAGTTTTGAAATTAAGATCTGTCTCTAAGAGTTAGGTAAAATAAGTCTCTTGTTCAAAGGTTCCAGCTTACAAGGGATTTGATGAATGTGTATAGCAACTGCAGCACCCACAAGTACCAGTCCCCAGGGCTTATACAAAACACCCAGCTCTGATGCTGCCAGCTGGAAAGAAACTCACTTTTCATTTTGTAATTACCTTAGGAACTGCCATTGTGAAGAGGAGTTTTTCAGTGCTGTTTTTTCCAGAACTTTTTTCTTTCATTTGACTGACTACAATCATGAAATCATCTCGACAGCCTCCAAAGGTCAGCACAGAGGAGTATGAATAAGAGACCTTCAAATGCTGCAGATAGAGAATTTGAAAAAGTCATAGTTCTGTAAAAAACCCAAAATGCTCACCTTAAAATAATATATTAATTTATATTGCTGCTTCCTGCAAGAACACCAGATCTCCAGCAGTAACAGGCACTACAGGTAATTGGTTCTATAGGTAACAGCTGGCAGGAAAAGCTCAAGTGACAATTGCATTTCTAGTTTTCTCCTGGCTTGCTCGATACCTCACTGCTTCGTAGTCCAGATTTTGTTATATCCCAGGTGGTGGTAGTAAAGCAGACATTACAGAGATTTTGCAAAGGTGTATGAGCATGTTTGCTAGCCTATCTTACACTGCAGCTGTCATTTTCCTTTGTCCATGTAGTGTTCAAACGTAGCACTGACTTCCATCATCTGACTTTTACAAATTAACTTCTGGATCCATTTGAAGTTAAAGACAAACTTTTAGTGTCTTTCAGTGGACTCGAGAATGTCATTCTGGGGGTGAGGGTAAGGTATTTTTCTTAAACAGTGTGCCTCAACATACCATTGTGTTATAATCCAGTATGCTGATACCATCTTCATTCACAGCTATCCAGACTGGACAGTCTTCCAATGAGGAAGGCAAAATAGGCTAGACAGAAAGAAAATTATTAATTCAGGTATTTCTTGATGACTACAAAATTATGTTTCTGACGTAAATGCTGGATTTTAAGGATAAAGTGATGATGAGAAAGAATACCTATTAAACTAGGTATGGTTTAATTAAACCTGGTTTAATTTTTAAGAGGGCTTTTCTCAAAATTTGGAATAATATTTTCAGATTTACATATAATTTTCAGAGTAGTAGCACAAGAGATACAAGGATAACAAAGGCATTGAGATTAATTAGATTCCATTGGTGTAGTTAAAATGGACGGAAATGCTAGGACAGAGCTATAAAACACAGCTCTGCTCTGCACGTTTTTATATTGCTCCTGTGGGTCAGGCAGGCAGTGAAGCCTGTTGGTTTCTGTAACACCAGTGCACCCAGGACCATCACATCAATGCAATTTCATTTCTTACAGAGTCTTACAAACAATTGTGCATCAATTATCTGTTAAAGATGAGTTGTTATGCCTAATGACATAAATCTTTCCTAGGAATCTGCAATTGCATGACTAATGTCATAGGCATTGCTGCTTAACTGTTCAAAAGTTATAAAATATGCTGATCATCAGAAATACCAACATTATTTAAACTGTGAGTGGAACTATTATATATTCTGATTCTCCAGAGTCCATAACTTCAAATACCAGTAACAACTTCTGCTTTTACTCCTGACAGTGGAAATAATTATCTTTTCAAAAACTTTTTGTATATTTACTCAAGAGGTCTGTTTCATCCTTAGACTTTATTCCATAACTACAGCAGCTTTGATTTCAAAGCAAGAGATATGTAACCATGAAGAAGACCTATCTCAAGCTTTCAACAGGGGAAGTTTCTGCTGAGATGGGGAAGATGGTTAATGCCAAAAAAAGATTTCTCAGACAGCCATCATGTGCTAAGACACAGTTCAGGCAAGAGTGATAGGTACAGTGCTCTAGCCTGGGCTTGACTGAGGAATGGTACAAGCTCCTGGGAGAAGTACTCCCTCCAGATATTTGCTCTCCTACTGATGCCTGTGGGCTGGCAGCTTACCCAATTACATGCTTTAGCTTTTGTTTCTGCAGCAGGGCAGTAGCAGTGCTTGCCTCTCTCATGTCGCAAGGAAAGTATCCAGCTCTGTGTCAAGCAGAGAACAGGACTGAAATACCCATTCTCCTTATAGCTAGCATCAGCTGCCAGGTGTGACTTATGGGGGACTCTTCCCTTCCACTCCCATGGTGGTATGTAAATAGTACTTTTTAAACTATCACTTGCAGCCATGCTGACCAGGGAAATTCCTGCCTAAGCAAGCTTTGGAAAGGTTTGTAAGGACAGGTAGTACTCATGATCAACTGACATAGCCATGGAACCTTCAGTATTTATTTACTGAACACTAGCAGCCCCTAGTGTTTAGAACATACTTGCCTGCCTTCTTTTTCAACCTATGTAGTACCAAGGCTGTTTATTCAGAATATTGTTCAGTTTTTTCCTTTCCTGAAGAAGAAGTATTTTCAACCCATGTTACCAGAAAGTGTAGGTTTATTTCTGCTCAGGCAGAAATATTTCACTCTTGGCAACAGAAAAAGGTGTGGTCCAGTTACCTTAGCAGCAAACATTTTGGTTCCAAAGAGAGGCCATTTCCGGGCCACCGTCAAATAAATTCGAATGCATTCTGGTGGAGAGCATCCCTGCAGCACCATCCACTTCATCGCCAGCCTGTCTGTCAGTTGCCTTTCAGAATCCAAGATACAAGACAGTATTATTTACTAATGTTTTCCAAGGAAAGGTGTGTAAAATTGTAACAGTTAATAGATATACCTCTTTACTCCAAAAGGGCTGTTCTACACAGTTCTTACAGACAAGGCTGCTAGCACTATCAGTTACAGAGATTGTACAACATGAGTTTATTTCAGCATTTTCTCTACTTCCGTTATTATTTTATTACTAGTTATACTGTAATGCCCAGGAATCCTACTTCCATATGGGTTGCTCGCTGGTGTATATATTAAACAACGGTAACTACAAACATTGGGGTCAGGTGTTACAGTAAAACCCTGCCCAGCTTGTCTTCACATTCAGTTACACTCTTGCCTTCCTCACTATTACCATTCCTCAATATGGAATGGCAATGTATATTAACTCACTCTTGATTTGGTCACTAGGGAGGTTTGGCAGCTACCTCGCTACATGCAGATGGAATCTGCTCCCAAAAGGAGGTAACTGTGTTAGCTACACCACTGCATTCCTAAGTATCTTAGGTTCTAGAATAAAACCATTCTCTCACTTTAAAACAGATAAATCTGAGATCCGTGGCAGCATCTGAATTCTGTACTTCAGCTCTCTGCATTGTGTGTGAGAATTTCCAAGTCAGAACATCAAAAAGCCCAACCAAAATTTGTCCTAGCAGAATTACTGCATGGCCTGAAGCAACTCATATGTGCTGGCATTATGACTCATTGCAAATGTTAGGCATCTGGATTCAATTGACACTCGGGGGAAGGGTAAAACAAAAACTCAGGAAGAGAATTCATCTTAGGCTTAGGTAAGTTTGTTGGAACTGAGATGCCTGATTTGGAAGTGAAAGGCCAGAACTTCTTTCTAGGAGAAAATTAGTTGGTGATTTGGCTATTTTTATATCAGTTTTTCTTTTAATGGAACCTTTTCCTGACATTTGTGTTTTGCTTAAGTTTCTACATCACATAATCCTGACAGGGCTCCTTGAAACTACTTAAATATATAATACAGAATTTTGCAAGTCAAAGCTGTTTTCAGTGCAAAGTTTTGAAGAACCAACAATTTACCTGAGCTGTTCAGGAGTAATGTTTTGCTTGTAGTGTTTGGGGTAGAATTTATCTAAGACCTGATGGAGAAGATGCTGCATTTTCAATTGTGATGTTCCCCCAGGACTTGAAGATCCTGATCGATCCAAATCCCCATATTCCACCTAAGACAACATTATTATTTATAGTGCAACAGAACTATGGGGTTTTTAATGCAGTAGAACCTTCCATGAATTCCCATACCAATAACTACTGTGTTTATTAGTCATGCAAAAAGACATAGTTAGGCTGGGGAATTTTGTCTACAGCATTTACCATAGTAAATATATACAAAAGAGAACTATTGAGGACATGACTGCCCAAGGAATTATTTACTGATCTAAGAAAGTGAAACAAGATCTTGACCAGATACTTGTAAGGAGACACATCTGTATAACTGCCAGGCTTTGGGGGTTTATTTCAAGTGGCCAATTAAAACAACAGCATATTTGGACCACATCCCCAGGTTATTCATCTCCATTTGCACTGCTTCAACAAATACAACAATCAGTTTTAGCTCAGTAAGAAAATATTATCCTGCTTATCATGCCCACAACCCACATTGTGTCTTTTATGTGGTAAAATGCTAAATGCAAACATGGAGGTCTAATGGAGGATCCTACAAGATGCTCATCCTGAGTAAGAGGGTATTGGCAATGCAACAGGGCAAGTTTTTACTCTCAATGGAATTCTAGTAGTGGTACTATTTCCAGATCTCTGCTAGGGTACTAATTGGAGCAGTTCGGGTGATACTCCAGCCTCGCTGCTTTTTCCCATATTTTTCTTGAGAAGTAAAGGACAGGCACTCCTAGAGCAAATTTCCCTACAGCAAAAGGTGTTCTAACATGTGTACACTGGTATAACATATTTGGCATGGTACATCTCTGTATGTTTGGTAAGAAGAAGCATTTTGATGTAAAAGGTAGGTGGTTAGTCAAAGATACTCAGTGTACAGCTGAAGGAAGACAAAAGAGGATTTCTGCCCACAGCCATACCCACCTGAGCCATCAGAGCCACCATTTCCAGAGCTAATTCCTTATTAACAGGAAACCTTCCATTGGCTATTTCACTGCTGACTTGGAAAGCCAGTAGCAACCGCTCACGGTCTGTCTCACCTTTGGCCTGGCTCCGAAAATATAGTCTGAAAAGTAGAGATGATTGTAAAGGTAAAAAGATATAGTGAACTGAAAGTACAGCTGGGAACTTTAATCAAGGTGAGGCAAAATAAAAGTGGGTTATTCTTTTTTTTTATTGAGGGGGTACTGGACGCATTTGGAAGCGGAGATGCTTCCATTATGAGCAAGATTTGGGCAAGGAGGCTTGATGCTTTCTAGCTTTGGAAGCTCCTTGAATTCTGTAAGCCAACCACTTCTAGACAGTGAACCCTTATTAAACACAGCTAAACCACTGCCCATTGGTCCCCATCAAGCACAGACAGGCAATGTTTAAGTTATGGTCTTCTGTGCTTATCACAGAAAAAAGAACAACCTCTACATGCATAAGTTTCTACAAGACAGCCTTGTAGACTTGCCAGCTTGGATTTGACCACTTACACTGAAGACTTATTAAAAAAGACTTCAGTTTGCTTCAGCAGGAAATAAGAGACTCAATTAGCAGGCTTTATTTCAAAACTTAAAGAAACATGCTTGTGCATCAAAGTTTTCTACTATTTTTTATTCCATCCCAACTTGCAATCTTTTGGATGTGGTATAGCAAGATTACTAATGGAGGTTAAGACACCAGCTTGGGGAATGCTTCCCAGAACCACTCCTTATGCACGCCAACTTACAGTCCATACCATGTAATTCAAATATTAATTTAAAGCTGCATCTATGGCTATATATTCCACAGTACTGCATGAGATATTAATTCCAGTGGATCCGTTTGTTTATTTTTATGTCACTTTGAGATTAACACCACCATTAGGACCATATTGACCTGACAAATTTCTTATCAGAGTCCTTGGTGTTAGAACAGCCTAGCCTTGGAAAGACCTTGTCAAAACATCCTTGCTGTCCAGTCTGGGCACATTCCAGTCCAACAAAATACTATTTGTTTCACTCCTGAAACAAATACTGCCTTCTAGGTCAAAAGCAGTAATTTCTGCTTCTACCTCTACTATACCAACTAATAAAGTTGACAGAAATTTGTTTCCACTATTACAGTCAACAAAATCTTCATATGTTCAATACAGAACTTGGTTTCTTTTCAGTTTTGAGTAGCCTTTGTTTTGCCTGCACATTCACATGCAGAACACCATTCCTTGTTCTTGTACAGCTCTTGATTCACTGGAATTCAGAATTCCTGTCTGTATTATAAGTGATGAACTTGTTCCAGTTTTTTATTTAGATCTTTGTCTTGTACTTCCCTTCTCTACCATCTTTCATCATCTAACTTTTAACATTTCTTTCTTTATAAAGTTTGGGCACTGCTACTACGTCTCTTCTCCAGCTCATGTGATTTAGAACATTGCTCTTGTATCTTTTTCATCTTTCTGATTGTTCACTTAATTATAAGTTTCAGCATACTTGTTTTCACTGGTGATTTTTCCTCTAGGTCTCTCTTCCTCTCACCTAACACACATTATTTAATTATGTTTTAGGATCTAGGCAAATGAAATTGTGCCAAGTATGTCTTATTGTTATTAAGCCAGTACTTTATTCTTTTTAAGTCTATTCTGCTACTGCAAAGTGTTTTGGGTTTTACCTCTAGGCCATATGCTTTTGTATATGTAACACACAAGATTCATCACATCTCATGTAGGATTTAAATGCATCTTAGCTAAAATAGTTTTGGCACTAACGATACTATAATTTACTGGTCATCTACAGAGATATATGCAGTCTAGAATATTTAATTAACAGCAGTAGTGAGGCCACCCAACAAAAGACAGTACCTGTTCTTATAGGTCAACTTCACAATTCTTGTGCCACCTTCGTATTTCCCAGGATGCAATTCTTTTAAGGCTTGTTCCCATTTAGAAATGACATCACAGATCTTTAAAAAATATGAAAGAGGGAGGAGACACAAACTGACATGAGATGTAAAGCCAAGGCTTGAGGGGAAAGTAAGTGAATGAAGCATTGTGGAACACAGAAGATAAAGAAACAGACTGGATCAGCATAAACACAGCCAAAAGCGACAAAACACTTCCTTTTTCTATTACACAATATGTAAAAACTAAAGCATTCCAACTGAAGACTCCAGCTCTAATCTGCAGGGGGGCATGTTTAAATGAATTCTGGTCTGGTAGTAACTCTTGTGGTTATGTCTACATTAGCAAGTAGCAAAGCTCAGGAGGAACAGATACAGAGAAACACCCATTCCTAAGTCTCTATGCCCACACTATATGAGTTTTAAAGGGTTTTCTATTGGATTAGCTTTAGTCTGGTTAAGTGATCACACCTTCCAGTTCATGTTTCACATAAAAGGAATCAATTTCATACTCTCAGGTTACTCCTCAATGTGAGTCAAAGCATGGTTAATAGGAATGATTGGTAGGTTTGCTTCAGAAGTGCCCTCCTGAGCCAGACTAAAGCACTACTGTATCCTCTGAACTGTAGCTGTCTACATGCATGGCTAAACCAAACCCTTGGATGCAAATGTCCAAACTTTGGTCCTGGATTCCAACTTTGTAACTCAGACATATTTGTAGTAATAACATGGTTAACCTGTTCAGTACCATTCAGCTCCTACTGGTTATTCCAGTCCTTTTATAAGTGGTCTAATGAAGGCTCCTACTTCTCTTTTGATGGCATCTCAATAAAAGGAATGTGAACATAAGAATCCACATGAAATACATAATCAGATCTATAAATCTCTCTTAAGCTATTGAGATTGCCTTGGCAAGTAAATAATAACTAGTAAAAGTGATGCCTTTGATTGTCTCAAGCTCCTTTGTTTACTCTGATACCTCATCTCTGTAGATGGTGGTCCAATTACCAGCAAAGCTCCAACTTATCTGATCTATATCAGGCTATGAAAGCAAACTATATAATTTGGCACTGTGTGTGGCAGTTTCCTTTTCAAATTATCTAATTCAAAGTTATTGGTATCTTCTCTCTCTGTTGCCTAATGTGAAATTTTACACTGTGTAACCTTGACTGTTTAAGTTCCATAGAGGTATCAGAGTCTATTCCAAGTTGTCACTACAACTATTCTTCCATCAATGCTGTATGACAAATTATTCTCCCAGATTTGTACCAAAATGTGATGTGTCTCATTCATGGTGGCTAGCCTGCTCAATTAAGGCAGTCATTCAGCTGCAGCATGGGTAAAAATCTCCATATGAAAGACACAGATATTAATAGTTTATGTGCTTTGCTTTTCCCTTGATCTGAGGCACTCTACTCTTAAGCCATACTCAGTAGAGCTTTCTCTGCTAAGTACACTCATCAACAGTGAAAGCCTGAGTTATCTGGAGACAGCAAGGAGATACTTCATAATCCAATAGATGGAATTTATGTAGACATGCCAAAAGACTCACAGCCTAACATAAATTTGTCTCAATTAAGAGTGTCACACTTGATATCAGTTGTGATATCACGCTCATGCTGACTAGTTCAGTCATATTTTAATTTTTGTCATCAAGACAAATTGAACTTTAATATGTGCTAAAATATGAGTTAAAGACTTTTTTAAAATTGATCGATTTATCATCTACTAAAATTAGAACTTGCTTTTTATTAGGAAGTATATCAGATTAGATTGAGCTAATTATAGGATCACAGGATCATTTAGATTGAAAAAGACCTTTAAGATCTGCAAGTCCAACCATTAATCCAGCACTGCCAAGTCCACCACTTAACCATGTCCCCAAGTACCACATCTACATGTCTTTCAAATACCTCCAAGTACCACCACTTCCCTGGGAAGCCTGTTCCAATGCTTGACAACCCCTTCACAGAGAAATTTTGCCTAATAGGCAATCTAAACCTCCCCTGGAACAACTTGAGGCCATTTCCTCTTCCTGTCACTTGTTCCCTGGGAGAAGAGACCATCCCCCACCTCCCTACAGCCTTCTTTCAGGTAGCTGTAGAGAGCACTGAGGTCCCCTCTTAAAATTTCTTTTCTCCAGGCTAAATGACCACAGCCCCCTCAGCCACTTGTCATATGACTCACTCTCCAGACCCTGCAGCAGCTCCATTGCCCTTCTCTGGACACACTCCAGCACCTCAATGTCTTTCTTGTAGTGAGGGGCCCAAAACTGAGCGGAGTACTTAAGCTGCAGCCTCACCAGTGCCAAGAACATGGGAATCATCTCTTCCCTGGTCCTGCTGACCACACTATTTATGATACAGGCCAGGAAGCCACTGGCCTTCTTGGCCACCTGGGCACAGTGCTGGCTCATGTTCAGCTGGCCATTGGCCTCAGAACCTTTTCCTCTGGGCAGCTTTCCAGCTGCTCTTCCCCAGTCCGGTAGGTTGCATGGGGTTGTAGTGACCCAAGTGCAGGAATTAGTATCTTATCTGTGAATATTAATCTATACAGATGATATCCAACTTTATTTGATCTTGATTTGTTAAGAAAAAAATATTAGCTATTTAGCAGTTTATTAACCATTTAGCAGTTCTTCAAAGAAGTATATGGAAGGTAGCATAGGGGAAAAATAAATACCTTCATGTTGCCCTGCAAACAATGTTCCAGATTCCTGCCAGAAGGATCATCCGTGAAGAGAGAAAATCCCATGTGGGATGGCTTCCTCATTCCTGTCTCCTGGTTGAGTCGTTGGATGAATTCATCAACTGTTGAAGAACCATCAAAACCTATAACCTGCAATGAAAGAGGAATTAACTGAGGATACAAGAAAAATTCAAGACACATGACACTGATGGGTATCACAACTAATGAAGGCTGGTTTCCTACAGATTAATGTCTCAGGATTAACTGCCAGTTCCAGTGACAGTACTTGCACACTGCCTCCCTTCACACCACATTCTTTCCCATATTGAGACACTTTCGACATCTGTGTATTTTCCCCAGCTATCTTTTCTTCCTAAGACCTGTAGTGCTGGGTCTGGATTCCTTTAATTTTCTCAGGAAAAACAGCTAAAATTACAAGGGGGAGAAGTAGTGTCTATCTCCCAGTATCTGATATGTGTAAATACCATGGTTCCACCCACATGAAGGAGGCAGGTTATGGTGCAGTCCTCTAGTGCCCAGAAGAAAGGCAGCTGTGGTGGCTCACCTGGTAGGTTCCGTTCATGAAGTGCACTGGGATGCTGAAGGGGAGTGAGTGGTGGTAGGGATTTCTTAGCAGGATGGACACAATCTCCATCCGGGAGGGCTTGGCTTCCCGCTCTCCAGCCTGCACCGTGCGGTCTACTGATCTCTGGCAGTAGATGGCATACTTGCCTATTTCACTCCTAGGTGAAGAGGTGAAGAAAAACATGAACATGCTCTAAGTGCCATGTCCTCTTCAGCTTCCCACACCACGACAAAGCATTTCTCCCTCAGGCTTTTGCTCAAGCAAAGGTATATCTCTGTGCAGATGTATTGTTCATCTCAATAGACTAACAGCTCAAGTGAAAAGCTACAACACAAACCTGAGCTCCAAGGACCTGTAAAATTAAGGTAGACAACGGACTCTCCAGGAAGCACAAGAGCATTCCCTACTTCTAAGTGGACTGGACATAGTACAGGAATATTCTCTTCTGTACCCTGTTGCCATCAAAGTATCCGTTAAGCCAGGACTTGTTCACCCTCAAACTTGCTGTCATGCCAGTGGAATTTAGTTACTATCAGATCAAGTCCTGATAAACATTAATAATAAATTGTAATGCATTAGTCTCACAGGATTACACAAATTGTATTTATTGATTTACATGGTTATACAAATTATAAGTTCCCATGTATTAACCCTATCTGCCAGTCAAGAGACTTGACAGAGATTCAAAGCAAGCTTAGATTTGTTGATAGTTCAATAAAGGATAGGTACAGTTTACTGTCTACTAAAGAGAATGCTCCATTGAACAGCACCAAAAAAATATGTCTCTAAAGCCAGGCAGGAACAATCTATTACACCTTTCAAAAATTTTAAGAATATATATACTGGATAAGTTTTGAAATGGAAGGACTTCTAGAAATTTTTAACCGTGCTATCACTTTGCAGGGGAAACTAATCCCATTCAAGATGCCTTCAGGAGCTCAGTATATGATTAAACCTCTGGTTAAATCCCTGCAAACAACATGGAAGTCAGGAGTTCTGGCTCTTCACTGTAGCAATATATTGCTTACCTCTCCAGTAATACATTTGGACAATTTTCAAATAGAGAATCTTGCTTCAACAAGCTGTTGTGTCTGGCTTCCAAATGCTCCTGAGCCCTGTTGTCTTCTCACCTAGAACTCTGCCCCACTTTGCTTCCTCTTTAAGAGACTGAATATATACTCTAAGTTCACCTTTCATGAAAAACAATACCTAGAATTAAGATCTAGCATAAATCTAGACCATAGGCATTAGGCAGTGTAAACACTTAAGTATCTTGCTTTGCTGTGTGAAACAGGGAAAATACGTCCATTTAACTAGTCAAGAAACAGCCAAAGAGACATAAGTATTCCTAGAGCTATGCAGAAGGAACCAAGCTGAGTCATACTCAGCAGCAATCTAAATCTAATTTAAACTACAGATGAATATAGACACATTTTCATGTAATTTCTGGTTTTTTCTAGCCCTAATAATTGTTTCATAGCTGGATTGTGTAAATAAATTTCCTCTTTGCTTCTGCTTAGAGTATATTTGTTGATAAAGGTACTTTTGGGCTAAGAACCTGGTAGACCATCAGCATCATAATGCTTGAAATGGATTAAATAGATCAGTTTCACAGAGCCCAGCACAGCCTTATGAAATTCAACAGTCCCCCACAGCAGCTTCACTACTGGGTTGAATGGGCCAGTCTGAGAGCTGGTGATACACAGGTTTGAAGAGATGGTTTCTAATATTACACAAAAGATCCCTAATATATTATCTTAGCAAACAGGGAGAGAACCTGAACATTGAGGAATGTCTGATATCCATATTTTCAGTTTTGAGAAGAAATTGCTAATGTGAGGCAGCATATAAGAAAATAAAAAAGACTTGATAGGAGTACACAGATTTCCTTTGCAGTGCCAGGAAACTTGTGGCTTGAGTTCCAAGGCAGACTTAGGCTTATTATTACAATGTGAATATTTGTTTGAAAGGAAACAACTCTTTTACCTATGTCTTAACAACAGTATATTGTTGCAACAGACAACTAGACATCTCTAGCTGTGACCTCCCCCTTAAGGACACAGTGAGATACACTGAAGATGAGATCAGCATGGAAACAAACCAAGAGCACAGCATGAACAATGGAGAAAAAGTTATTGCCCTTACAATAGATCTTGTTCTGCTTTCTTTCAGGGGAAAACGTTACATGCCAAAGAGGCAACAGAAAACACTACTAGCATTTATTTCACATTTGTTAGTTTTTCCTAACTTTTTACAGTTTCCTGAGATGTCCTCTGCCTCACTTTTGCTCTGTCAGTATGCCTGCTAAGCTGACAGCAGAATGTTATCACCTAAAATATGAATAATTAATTCTAAATAATTACTTTGGTCTGTCTTTCTTTCAATAAAAGAAAGCTGCTGCATTATGAAAAAATCTCCCTATGTAGCTCCAGTTATATCTGCAAAAAGTTCTTTTGCTAATATAGGTTTTGTGAACTAGCTTAATCTAAGTGACAAATTAATGTGAATGACTGAGGGGACACAGCTTTATACCACTGGAAACCTGTCCTCTCTCCCAACATGTTTTTGCAGGTGTGTGTTACAAATGCTTCCCTCTTTATCTGCTGTGGATGCAAAAGGCAGTTGGCTTAGCAGAAGAAAATGCTGTTGCAGCCCTTACCTGGGGTCTGCATGTCGCTGCAAGTGCTGTTTGATGTACCAGAGGAAGTGATGTTGAGGCAGGAATAGAGGAGCACATAAAGCGAGGAGTTGCCAGCACTGTGAACATAAAACCGGATATCATCCTTGTTCTGTATTTCTTACCTCTTGTTTTTCACAGAATACTGCAACTAAAATGTTGGATGGTGACTAACGCTTTTTGGAGCGACCATTTTTAGACATGTAGTTCAAAATGCTTCAGAGGGAAGTGATGGTCAGACAGACTGCTCTTCAGTATCTCAACCTGGATTCTAAGAAGAGTTCTACATGATTGGCTACTTATGAAAATTTTGAGTAGTGTAACCAGAGCTGAGTGAACAATTAAGTCTTAAATTAATACTATGTAACTGCAAATCACAACAAAAAAATTTCACTGGGGAATTTTGCTTCAAATTAGACCCATTATTCTTTAACCTGATTTTAATTTCTCATTTTAGCTGGGAATAATTGAGTATGTTCATTCATACTGTAACTTATTAATTTAATTTAGCCAGTAATTATGGAGCAAAATTCAGATTTCATGCTTAATAGTAATATTCATGATTTGTGTGCTGTTGATTATCTAAAATGAAAGACAAAATTAATACCATGTGACAGTTATAGCTAGCCAACATAAGCTATGAATTTTGATTCTGAATATGGTCTGAACAGACCATTTGCAACTGGTAAACGGTTACATTTAAACTAAAATTTATTTTGCACCTGGTTACCTTCTTAGTGTTTTTCGTTGCACATCAGTGCTGAGATTCTCTTTCCTCTAGCACACCTTTAGCACTAGCCCAATTTTGTGAGAACCAGTCCCATTGCTAATTATTAAAAAAAAGGAATTAAATAGCAGTATTTGCAGAGTGGAAGTAACAGAAGAGGAGCTGACCTGAATGACTGAGTGGTTCTGGGGTTGTCGGCAGCTGGTCTGTTTAACAAGCTGACAGTAAATTTCATTCTGCAGCTCAGTATGCGTCAGGCAGACCTGCAGTGCCGTCTGGGCAAGCGACACGTGGTAATCAATAGAGGATGCCTCCACAGGAACGTTGATGAACAGCTGACAGGACTGTAAAAGAAGGGAAGTTGGTCAATGCCATGAATACAGCAACTCTTCTCTGGTACTTTCCATGCCAGGTTCCTCAGATGTGTTACAGACAAGTAATAAATAACCCTGAGAAGAGGAAGGAGAATCAACACTTAATTCCTATTCCTCCCTCTTCGGTTATGGCAACTAGAAAATTCACTCAACCCCCACCCAGTCTAAGGAACTTATAAGTCAGTAAACGAATCAAGGGGAAAATGTGCTTTCTGCTTTCCATGCCTGTGCTTTACCTTGCTCACACTGTCCAGTCTTACTGCTGATCTTACACTTGTAGAGTGCAAAAATGCAATCTCCAGTGGCTTCACCACTGGTTTTACTGACGTAACTGGGTTTGCCAGTAAATTGTTTCTATTTCCTTCAATCCATCTATTGGAGAGGAAAGAGGAAGATAAAGCTAACTATGAAGCATAAAGTTTGTGGGGGACAGTACTCCTAAACCTAGATTACACACAAGAAAAATTAAACCTCCAAAGAATGAATGACACCTAATATTCAACTGTCCTATTGTAATTAAGTAATCCAGCAGGCTTGTCTAAAGCAACCAATAGTGGCAGTAAATGTGAAAACATGACCAATACTGTTGTTGCCCCTACAACAGAGCAAAATAACTGAAAACCATGCAATGTCCCTTTAAATACCTTAAAAAGTTTCAGAGCTTCAGTCTGTAGAGCTTCTGATGGCAGAGTGGTGAGGGATGTGTGCAACCCATCTTTACTGTAGCACAACATAGGATGTTTCCACAGAGGAGAATCTGAGGTAGCAGATGGGTAAAAACATGCAGTGTCAGAAACAGAAGAAAGACAACAGTGCCCATGTTGACGAGGAGCCTTGCTGAAATGGCAGAGCACCCAAGGAAGCAGCACTGCACTAGGCTGCATTATCTTTGGTGACACTTTACTGCTTTCAGCAAAGCCTGCCACAGATAAGGAGTCAACGGCAGCATTAGCCATCAGCAGAAAAGTGTTGCCATCCTTAACTGTGCTACATCAGAACTTCTCATCAGCTCTTACCCAGATTCTGGTAAGAAGCTGTTCAGCTGTGTGTTCCAGTCAGAGACACAAACCCTGCCAGGGCAGCCGCTTGCTGCTGTTGTTCTTTTTTAGTGCAAGTCACTGTTCAACAGTAAGCAAGGTTCATATATAGGTCCAGGAATATGTGACTGTGCAGGAAAAGAGTCAGATTAAGTACAAATGTGTAGGTTAATACATATTTGAGAACATGGTGCATAAACATACATGCATGAGCACGTACCAAAGATGAGGAGGAACAGACAAACATGGATGTATGTGTAAGGGTTTATACATGTAGATGAATAGATGTGAAGGTAATTGTGTGTGAGCACAGTTAGAGGGAAGAGCATGTGTTTGTATGGTCAAGATTCCCTGGAAAGGAAAATCAAGACCAACAAAACCAGGAAAAAAAAATCCCTGCAGTTCTTTATTTTGATTTGAATTAATGTTACAGACATTTCAGAGGCTTTGATAAATGACGTGACAATGAGATGGACTTTCCGGGAACTAGGGGAGAAGGACACTATATATTATGATATACTGCTGAAATCCCCTTCCCTCACCTTTGGCTGGATTAAAACTGCAAATTGAAATTACTCTTCTTGATACTTTGCTACCATGGAAGAGTTTGTGGTTTCCACTTACTAGGGTCTCCATCTGCATCCAGTAGTTTTCCAATGAGTTGCTCATATGATGTGCCCACTGTGGCATTTCTGCTGCCAGCTGCAACGGTCAGATGGTACAGCCAAGTATTCTAGGCATAAGGATGAGAACAGTGTGGGTCAACTCAGACCTCTTTTCTACAGACAGGTTCAGTCTGTATGACCCCTTTGTTCACTATTACCAAACAGACTGCTGCTCTCCAAAAGAGACTTTTTTACCTTCTCCTGTTTGGTGCGGATGAGTAAGTATGTGGGACTCTGGTCCTGTGGGTGAATCACCAATGTACAGTGGGATGAGAGAAGTCCTCCACCAGTGGCTTCATAATCCTCATCAGAGTCACAGGAACGGTCCACTTCTTCCACTTTGGACTCACGCATAGGCAGATGCCCTAGGGGACACTATAAGGAGCAGAAATGAGTTAGATAAGTGTAGCTAATCTTCCAGTATGGACACGGAACACTGGGAAAGAAAAGCCAGATCAAAATGCTGGCAGTTCTGTAGAATGTAAGGAGTAAATAATAAATTCAGTGTTTAGCTAATGTAATCTTGCATTTCTAAAGAATCTCTTCTTTTTCATGAAGTGTGACACTTAGAAACTATGCCACTACTATTATTATTTTTCTTGGGAGAGCATCCACAGGTCAGAATGAGAATATGCAAATAAAAAGATGGCTTTTCCCATAAGGTAGTTTTCTTCCCATTACACTTGATGTCAGTTGCTCAGTATCTTGAGCCGCTGTTTTCTGATCCTGCTCAGACTTTCTGCTTGCTAATGGAAAATAAGTACTTCTAAAATTACCTAAGTAAGGAGATTCAGACAAAGAGAAGATATCTGTTGTGCTAACTCTGGAGGTCAGTCCCAAATATGAATCATAGTATTTCTTGATATTCTAAAACTTGGGTTTTGAGATCACCAGGTCAAAGTAATGTACTGTTGGCCCAAGCTTCCAGAAATGGAAGCACATTATACTAAATAAATGACCCCCCTTTTCCCATATTGTTGTTCCTATATGAATTTTCATGACAGTATGCAGGTATATCAAGTGCTGTATTAAAGTCTGCTCTAAAGGCCTGACAAGACCAAATGGAGAAACTGAGAAACAAGATACACAGGGATATGAGAAAGTTTGATCACTTGCCTTTTAAGTCTGCTGTCATTCTAGTTTAAAAAAAATAAAATCAGAGAAAATATTGATTCTCTTTGTGGAACAGATGCTGTTAGAAGAGGAGAAGTATGACCAAGGAAGAGCTTGAGGCATGAGACACAGAAGCAGTAAAAGGAAAGAAAGCTTCATGAGAAACAGGAAATGGGAGAGTTCAGGAACAAAAAGGGAAAAAGGAATTACTTTATCTTCATGATTTCGATAGTAGTAGAAAGTTTTTCCAATCAGTGCACACCAAACCAGCTTAGAGTGACCATGCTTGACCTGTAAGGAGGACAAAGAAATAAAGGCTTTTAACATCAGCAGTGTTGCTGGAACAGTTTTCTACAATTTCAGCTTCCAATTCAACTCTCCCTTAAAATCTTGCGTATATTATTTGTCTTATGCTAATATAAAGCTCCTCTCAAAACGTACAGGGCACCACTTCCAAAAGGAGGAAAGTACACCTAAGTAGATGGGACATAAGTGTTTACGGAAATGGGTCTAAGATTTTGTGAAGTATTTTACTCATTCATAATAACTTATCATTTCTGTATTCTGAAATACAATATGAAGAATCACCTATTTAAAATTATAAAACCAAATCAGTTCATCTCAGCAGGAAAAGACAAGCCAACCTGTAGTCTGGGGAGCTGTTTCCTATTGCAGACGAACAACCTTCAGATGCAGGCTGTCTTTAGCCATCTTAGAAGCTGATCAGAATTATATTAAAATATTCATAGTAACTTGCAATGCAAAACTAATCTATGGAAATGGTATAAAGCATAAGAATTCTCAGCCTTTGTACTTTGCACTAATGTGCATGCAGTCTGTTATGATTGGAACAAATGCTAACCTAGAACCATAAAAGCCATTTCCTTGGAACTCTCCAAGTTATGGACCAATTAAATATGATTTAACAGTTTTCTGATTTTTTTGCTATGATATGCTGTGAATTCTGTTGAAGAAAAGCATACATAAGCTAGATATTCGTTATTACTTACTATTTGACAAAGTCAGTATCTTTCAGTAGCCTTTTTTGTCCCATTCCTTATCATTTATACAAATGTTTTGCTTTGAAATACAGAAATCTACTGCCACTTTTCTTTCTTCCGCTACTCTTATAGGGAGTATTGAAATACTAATTTCTTGCTCACATTTACTGTACAAACCAAGAAGCTGGTACATTGTCAATACTGATCTAAACTGAATAAAATACAAAATATTATTTTACCTTGGTTAGCCAACCTTTCACAGTAGGTTTATCATCACTATGAGGAACACCAACAGGACTGGTCACTTGTACTCTCAGGATACTCTGCAGAACATGAATCCATTCCTCCAGGATGTTGGGCGAGTCTGCTGTCAGGAAGTAGGTCCTCTTTTCTGTCACAAGCTGGAAGGAAAAGGAGTGAGAAAATATAAATCTGCACGCCTACAAATCTGTTCTTCAGCTGCTAAGTTTCTTTATCCCATACAGATTTTTTTTTTTTTCGGTCATTCAGGAGGGATTTTTTGAGGGTAAGAAAAATGGTGCTCATCCTCAAAACCCAAGTGAAAAAAATGAAACTCAAATCAATCAAATTCTCATAAGCTCTCTTGGTGTTTCTCTGGGATATTGAGGCTTTATGTCTTCTCTAATCCTTTCTTGTTTCTCAGTGCTGCTGCTAGTTTTTCATTTTTAAGGTGTCTACGTAAATGTGGGGCTTTTGCTGTCTTCACTTTGTATTGCATTCTGCATTAAATACCTTGTAACTCTGAGAGGAAAGATGCTACGAATTTAATAGCATTAAGCCTTAGTAACTTCAATTCCGTAAGAGCAGAAGGTAGCTCACAGGTTAGGCCATGTGCCTTTCAGAGTATGAGAGAAACTTCAATGCTGCCTTTATTATAAAGTCCTCTAACATAATGATGTAAAACTGAATCCACTGATGGGCTAACTTCTAGTACTTCAAAAGTAGGAATCCAACACTTCAGATGTTTCTTCAGATCCTCCAGCCATGTAAAATCAGCCTAGAGATCTTGTGAAAACAGTTTTTCAAAAAGAGGAGATCCTATCTACTATCTCACTCACCCAGCCATTGAGTGTATGGTTATCTGCAGGATAAAAAAGCAATGCCTACCTGGAATGTTTGTGACCCTTCACCTCTGACAATTTGGCATGAGGAATTCAGCTCCATCTGCCCTTGTGGTTTGCGGATAACATCACTCTGAGGAAAGAAAAGCAGTTTTCTTCAGTAGGAAACCTTAGATGGATCTTAGAGTATTTTATAAACAGCATAATATGCATGTGCAAGTCAGAGTCTGCATTTGTGAGCTGGAAAGGACTGAAAGGCTGCCAGGTTGACTGTGAGATAGTGTTATCCCACTGCAATGATGAAACAAAAGTCTCCTCAGTAGTGGCAGACAACATAACAAGGGTAATGGTGACAAATACTGTCTTATGAAGTTCAAATTGGACATTAGGAAAAAAATCCAAACCACCAACAAACCAAAGCCTTTCTCACTGGGAAGGCAATACAATACCAAACACGTATCAAGATGGTGGCTGAATTTCCACCTTTAGAAATTTTCAAGATTCAGCTAGATAAAACCATTGGTTTGGGACAAAACCATCTACAGCTGATGACAGTCCTTCTTCAATGTGTTAGTTGACTAGGGTCTTCCAGAAATTACTTGCAACAACAGTCTAAATGCTGAATATTTATGAAATTATTTATGTGTATACGTATATATACATAACACATACATATGTATATATAAAAAAATGAATATGTATATATATATGAATATAATTTATATGTATAATCTGCTTGTGCATTCTGATGGACAAACTCAGTGTCAGAAATAAAGATGCCCTGTAGCCTGGGATGCATTTTTTCTTGTTAGAATATGACAACTGAAAAAATGAAAAAGTTGAAAATCAATCTTCTCAATATTCTTGACTTGGAAGCAAAGATGTGTACAAAAACAGAAATACTGTGTAATTACACAGGTATGGAGGAAATTGCTGTCCAGAAGAAAAAATTGTGGAAGATAAACATCCCTAAGTTTAACTCTCTGTGATGTAGCTAAATACAGCACAATAACGAAGGCAAACTATAACAGTATTTTATCATACATACAAATTTTGACTGCATGAAAACTTATTTTCAATTTTACCCTAGTTTTCTAGTACTTCCATGTCCATGCAGGGGGGCGAAAAATGAAAGAATCCAGCTTTCTTCCCCCTGGCAGCTGTAGTTTTCCTCAGAACCCCATTTACTGACTGATGAGTATTTCTCTGTGCCTCCAGAGAGGAGTAAATGTATCCCAGTGACTTACCGGAGACTTGTAGTACATGATTTGCCTGTTTCTAAGAACAAACCATCGTCTCTTCCACATCTTTACCTGGCTGCCCATTTTGAGCAAGTAACCTGATTTCTCCATGGGTTCCTGGAGGGCAAAAAACAAAGGGGAGAGGAGATTAACCTGCACCTCTCAAAATACAAATGAAAGTGTGCTGAAGTCAAGCCCAGATGTTTGCTGCATCTCCATCATTTTCTGCTCTGTTTAGTAGCAGCCATCAATGGTCTCTCTCTCTCTCTGCTCAGCTCGGAAAGAGTCCTAAACTATCTGTGTAGCTGCAAATACCACTTTGTGTTGCTTTAGTAAAGAAGGTATCTGAAGATAATTTCACTGGTTGTTTGATGCATTGTAAACTTATTTGTCTTCCTACCAAAGCACTTACTTTCCAAATAAAAGTGAAGGCTGTCTCTACGCCATGGTTAGACTCCTGTTTCTTCTCTGCTTGATCTCTTACATTCAAGAGTACAGAATTTAATGCTACCTATGTTTGAGGTTTTTTTCTAGGTCAAAATATTATATCCTGTCTCATTCCTTCCTCTGAAATTCCAAACTTGTTTTTTCCCAAAAGTGTAAGGCCATCATTAAAGTAGAATATGACTACAGGAAATCAGTACAGGCCATCAGGAAAGAATACAGCCCTTGATGCACATACTTTAATCTAACCACATAACAGAAATTGTACCTTCTTCTGAAGCATCAGATAGTGTCTTTTGATAGCTATCAGCTGGACTGATAGCCCAGTCTGTCAGAGCATCACTTTGCAGGGGATAACTCAAAATATTGTAGTTATGCTTTTTCAAGGCCAAGGCTCTGTTTGCAGCCCTTTACAACTGTAATGTAGCAAGACTTACAGTGCAGATTCCACCATCAGTGGAATAGGAAGATGTTCGCTGTAGCTTATGTTCTGGCTCTGAATAGTCATCATCCAAGGAATAGGCATCAGGAGGGATGGCATAGTCACTCTCAGAGCTCAATGAGGACATAGATACACCTGTTTAAAATAAAGGAAGGAATGAGAATCATGGCTAGACAGAAGCATGCACTGAACTTTTTCATACTCTGAAAAAGTTTCCGAGTTCACCATTGAGGCTTTTTTTGTTCAAGAAGAAGAAATCAGATCAGACTTTGGAAACTCAAACCCCAGTAACCAGACTGCTGAGACCTTTTTTTCTCTAGGAAGACAAGCAGTGAAAGTGAGTTTTGGATACAATTTATTGTTGAATAAAGACAGAATAAAAAATATTTTAAAAACCCCAAAATATTAAAAATAAAATAAAATCAACAGACTTGTTATCAGAAGGACAGACAGATTGTTTTCAGCTGTAAACATCCATTTTAAAGTCTAAAGCCCCTCTGATTCCAGCTAAGGAAAAGGCTCCCTCACTAACAACAGGGCTTTGCTTTCTCTGAATCTTCCACCACTGGTCCACAGCAATGCAGAGACACATCAGCCAATGCATCACAACAGAAGTTAAGACTACATGAAATATGATTCTATTTTACTGACTACCAATTATAATGAAAATTCCATTCAAAGATCCAGTTTAGCCTTCCAAGCAGGTAAGAAAAAGTACCTGATGACTCTCAAAGATAGGAAAGATTTCCTTACTGGTCAAGAAATTACCAGCCAGTAACAAAGACAAAAAAAGCATTTTCTTTACTGTGTCAGTACTAGCTTGCTTTCAAGGAGAAGTTATAGAAAAGGTACAGATGACTTGATATGCAATGAACTTGGGAGATAATCCTTCCCACAATCTAAGTTTAGCAATTGCCTGAATGGAAATCTATCAGCAGTAAAAACCATCTAAGAGAACAGGTTTCTATAGCGTAGCTGTTGATGTCTGCACACATTCTGGGAGAACTCTTTAGTAGCATCACTATGGCTGAGCATTTGCCTGTCACTGATGATGCTGTTCAGGGCATCTTGCCTCACCTGTGATGTCAAGAGTTCATCCTGCTCAGTAGCAATACTCCCACTTTACCTCTTTTCACTGCACGAGGGCTGCCTGGCATGCTAGCTTTCCTGTTCTCGGATCCAGCAGTGGAAGTCCTTAAGCTGGCATGGGAGCCACAGTCATCATCAGATCCAGAAGATTCATCTAAGAAAGGCACGTTGCTGATCTGTGTGGCTTTCTGGAAAAGAGGCCTGTATTGGTTAGCGTGTGAAAGAAGAGTTTCTTTAGGACAATCCCTGCTCAATAAGGAGGCAGAGCAATCAATGCCCTTCATTTTCACACCACCTTGCCCACTTCTGCCCCAGGGTTCTTCATTTCCTCCCCTTCTGGTCTGAGAACTTCCATGCTGGACTCTCTAGTCCCATCTGTTTGGGTCTCCTCTGCTTACATCCTCATACTGTTCCACAAGCCCTGTGCTCCATTTCATTCTTTAGGCTGCACCCACCATCACACCTCTAGGTTTCTACTGCCTCATAGTGCAGCTTCCTGGACCAAAACTGCTGCAATGTTCTGTATTCCTAAACACATTTATCATTTGCTACTCCATCTGCACTCTTTTGGTGTCTAGTACGTCCCGACATTCTCTAATTTTCTTTCCTTTGCTGCACAGCTTTATCCTGTTTTCTCTAAAATTACTAGCAGGCCTGGACCATGCTTTTCATAGCAAGAAAAGTGAGGTTAACTCCTTACCCCCTTCAGCGTTGTATAGACTGGCACAGTGACATTTCTGTAGATGAGACAGGTAAATGGCCCAGAAGTTGAACACGAGAAATTGGAAACTGGAAAAATTCAGAGAGAAAGCAAGAGAGCAAACAATACAAACTGGTGAAAAGGTCAAAGTTTTAACGGAGAAGCGTATCAAGGATTGGCATCCTGGACAATCTGGCCTCAAAAAGGCCAGAGAACGTGTTATTAATTACATACAACTTGCACAGAGAGCTGAAAAGTTTCTCTCCATTTAGCCTGTAAGACATCTTACCCCCCCCGTGCTCTCCATGGTACAATGGCAATCTGGTGCCTCGTGTCCAAACAGATAAAAGCCCTAACAGAGGACAGTGATGGTGAATAAGACTAAAAGCAGGCCACAGACATGCGGAGGCAGAAGAGTGGCTACCAAAGTGATGAAGGAGATAACGGAATCCCTGAAGATGTCACTGAACGTAGAGGCACAAACAACCCAGCACAATCCCTCCCTCAGATCAGATGTGTCCTCCTCCAGTCCTTTCTTTATCATGGCTATTTATGAGATCAAATTTACATTGAAAACAGGGAAGGAAATGAAGAAATGTGAACAGCCAGAAGCCCAGGTACCACATTGTCACCATAAACCCCCTCTAAGGATGGATCTTGTCTAAAACTTACAGCATCTGGAAGTATCATTCACCATGGCCACTTCAGACAACCTCATGCCAGACCTGGCCACAGCATAGATTCGGCTCTCCTGAAACAATAATACAACAAACAACAATGATCAGACAAAAATGGGATTCTTGCAGAAAGAAATGCTCATGTCAGAGAATCACACCACAGTCACAGCTTTGGGCAGGAAGGAGGGCCTCTCTGAGATTGCTGTATTCCACCCTATGTTGTGTGAATGACCATTAGTGGAAGAATGCTATTCTGTGTGAATCCCCAGCTACAGAGATGATATCACAGACTGGAACACCTACATGCACTTATCAATAAATTACTATATCACAGCTTGGAAAAAGATGGGAGTTTTCCACTTTATAAACAACGAATTAAAATGAATAAAGAACTGCCACAAACCAGGACAATTTATTGAGTCACCACCTGCAAGGGACGCCCATTCTCTGATAAGGGAATGAAAGAAATGCCTGGAATGATCTCAATAAGCCTGTGTCTCCGTTATAACAACATACAGAGCTTTCAGTTCAAAGGATCTCCAAGTGCTTCATGAATTGGTAACAATTCCAGCGGGAAAACCCAAATCTGTATTTAAATGCAATATTGTGACTAAGACATTAACCACTCTGAAATGGATAAAATCCAAAGCTAGGAAACTTCTTGCTGCTCCTAAAAGCATACAACCAATCACTATGAAATAGCACACATAATATATATACATGAAAGTACTTAAGACTGTGAAATCAAGTACACAAAAAAAAAAGGCAATTACAGAATAAGTATTTTTTGTATGTACTTGCATTGAAATTTAGTTTCTAATGAAATACTATGTGAATCTTTTTCCCCAGACAACTCCTATTCAGGGAATGTAATGGGTATTTCTTACTGATTATGCTACTATTTTTTATTCTATTAATGACTTACTGTTTGATATACTTAAATTTGCCCTACTTGGATACATTTACTTGACTCTGGTCTGAAGAAAAAGTACTGGATTTTTCATATGGTGTTACACTATAATAATGCAATGCTTCACAAAAATTAATAAAAAAAATTTTCAATAACTCTGGGAGGGACATTGATGGGTGCTACCAGTGTTTTTCAGAAGTACTCAGATATAAGTTCCTTGAAGTATTCAATAACTTTGGAATACCCATTTCAAGATGTCCAAGATACGACTTTTTGAGAATTTAGCATCATATAACATTGGAATGAAAACAAATTAATACAGCAGAGAAGTGATCAGCACTTCTGTAATCAAATTTAGTTGCCAAATTCAAGATAGACATTCAGAACGGGTGTGTGGAGCTGATAATTACTGGTGAAAAAATAAGCTTAAGAGACTAAAAGAGCCTTATGTGGGAACTCTAGATCAGAGATAGAAATAGTAGCCAATTTGTCATATTTCCCTTCTTCCAAGTGAGTACCCTGTTCACTGACACTTTTCTGACTTCTGCAGCAAATGAAACAGACATCTTGAAAAATTGCAGTTTCTTTTACCACACTATCCATCTTCACTCCCAGCACAGTTTCATATTACAGACTGAAAGAAAAGAAATTCCTTTGGAAAAGCAGATACTGGGGTTTAAATGGGTATCATAAAGGATACAGCCAAAGACCACAATTAACATTTAGTTTTCCTCGAAAATAAATTAATAAAACATAAGAATTAACAATGAGTGTTTGACTTTGCACCCTCAATAAATCACTTGTTTGCCTATGCCTTTTAAAAAAGCAAATAAAAACAACAGAATCATCTGTTTTGATACTACATTGATTTCCATCAGGTTAGACTAATGCAGACTTCGGCCTCTTTAGCAGCCAAAGTTGACAGAGTCCCTTGGGTGTCAGTCCTGAAGGGCAAAGAAGTCCAGCAAAACTGAACATTCTTCAAGAAGCAAATCTTAAAGGTGCAGGAGCAGGCCGTCCCCATGTGCTGAAAGATGAGACAGTGAGGAAGACTGGCCTGGCTGAACAGAGAGCTTTGGCTTAACCCAGTGAAAAAAGGAAAGTTTATGACCACTAGCAGAAGGAACAGGCAATTTAGAAGGACTACAGGCAGGTTATACAGGGAGAAAATTAGAAGGGCCAGAGTCCAACTAGACTTTTACTGCAGTAAAAGATACTAAAAGATTTCTATAAATACATGAGAAACAAAAGGAGAATAACAATCCTTTATTGGATACGGGGGAAAACATAGTGACAAAGGATAAGGGAACAACAGAGGTACTTAATGCCTTCTTTGCTTCAGTCTTTCATAGTAAAGCCAGTTGTTTTCCAAGTACTCAGCCCTCCAAGCTGGAAGACATGGACAGGGAGCAGAATGAAGCCCCCACAATCCAA
>VZRE01004669.1:0-43517 GCA_013396775.1 Cephalopterus ornatus
GCTGCCAGGGCACTGCTCACTCATATTTATCAGAACACAAAACATATCTCTATTTTTTTGTGTTCAATGCATCATTTCCCAAACTACTTTTCTTGTGTTCCCTTCCCAGATTAGCTTTTCTATTCATTGCCTGTGAATTCCTCGGTGCAATCTGCATGTCCCAGCATAATTCCTTTAGTTTACCATCTGCCACTTGAGCCAGAATTTGTTTAGCTGTTGCTCTAGTAGCCTGAAGGCTATTTCCATCATGAAGAGAGCAGTACAGTTGCCTGGGTATCTAACCACTCATCAGAGCTGATAACACAAAATCCATGGGAGACCTACACCTTTATCAAGCGGCAGGAAGAGAGATGCGGGACCTGTAGTTCATATGAAGTTACAGAAGACGTCTACATTTTGGTAACTTCAACAGCTGATCATAAACATATTCTAGTGATGTGGAAGGTTCAGCTTGAATATAAACCAGTATTTTCATGCCTGTTATCTTTTTCTAGTGGTGTACATCTCTTCTTGCAGTTTGTTTTCTGAAGACCAATTAACAAGTAATTATGTTCTATCTCATCTCAAGCTCAAAGAAACTCAAATACAGGAAGCTAGACTAATGTTCAGAATTACACTGATATTTACAGCTTTATTTCATTCGCCAAGTTGGACATATGCATCATTCAGTTTCTAAGTTTGGTTTTCAGTAGCCATAGAAACTGAAGAAGAGTAAAAATGGCATGACTTATTTCCTTTTTCATTTACTGATCTTGAAAATAATTCCTGAATCTGCAGTACTGTATTATATTTCATCACAATTGCTTCCAATCTAATTTTATTTCAGGAACTGTGTATAACTTAAAAACATTACCAGATACCTCATACTTTAGCATTTGGTATTAAAACTGCAACAAAGGTTCAGTGTGGTACAATTATTTTGTTTAATTGCACTAAAACCCAAAAATTGCTTCCCTTGGTGATTGTCCATTCTATAAGTAGATGTTTTCATATACTGTGTTCCTACTTTATTGTTCTGCCATTTTCCACTGCTTGCTACATACCCACCTTGGTTCCCATTGAGAATGATGTTTGCAGGAGGAAACAGATGGTGAAATACTGATGCTACAAAAATACTTTGCTCCTCAAAGCTGTTCCTATGGCCACTGAGGCTTATGGAAGTACTGGAGCATATATGAAACCTTATGTAGTCTTCAAGCATGGCATTTTTGCAAATGCTGATTATTATAAAAATACATTATAATACCCTTTTTTCTGTTTCTACTGATAAACTTCCTAGATGTGCATGAAAATGTGTTCAGTACTTTTAGAAACAGCCTTCTTTTGAAATCATGACTAAGTCATTACTCAGTTGTGGTTTTGGGATGCCAATCGCCATATCCCATTATTTCTGGACTTAAAATATCAAATAATATTAAAAAATTATATATGAGTCATACATATTCAAGTAAGTTATCTTGAATAACTTACTTAAGTTTATTAATGAAATTTGGATGTAAATACCTAGGATTAAAAACCTCCTTTATTTTTCATTGAGATGTGTAAATACATAAATATTTTATAAGTATACAAATATATTAATCTAGTAAAAAATAACCTTTTATATATTTTCCTGTGGGAGTTGCCTCCACTTTCTGAAACGGTCACTGGAATATGTGAGAAAGTCCTGGTCTGGTCCACGAGCCTGAAATTCAAAGTTTGCCACTCACACTTGGCATATGTGTGGCTGAGCTCACCCTCTCTGCCCAGGGCTGGTTTTGAGGTGCTGCACAGCCTGATACTGGGGTGTAACCTAGTCCTGCTTGTGGGTCTTACCTAGTGTAGAAAGAACAAAGCAGTGACCACAGGGCAATCAGCAGCTCTCTTTGATACCAGGTCATGTCTTCCTTCACTAATGCACCTCCTTGTGCACACAGCACATAAACATACAGAAAAATAGCCATATGACAAACTGGATGATCCAGACTAAGGGTGATCAGTCCTTGCTCCGGTGACAGCTGCAGCCTTATGAACAGCAACTTTGGTACCACCCGTGTGCACCCAGCTTTCCTGTAGATGAATCCCTGGTGCCTGCATACTGCTAGCCTGAAAGTTTGAGCCCGTTAAAACTCACTTGTATGTGGGCAAGGGTATGAGAGCCTCATGACCCAGCCATACCACCATCCGTCCAGATCCTGCTCTCTCAGTCTGTATAAACCATCCAGTGGCATGCTCAATGAGTGGCCCTTGTCTCAATTTTCCACATTGATCCATCTCCAGAAGCATATTTCCCTCTGTCCTCTTGTGAGATTTGCAATTTTCTAGCAACTTTAGCCTTTCTGTGCACCAAGCCTTTATAATTTATGCAAGTTAAAAAAAAATTTTTTTCCTTATACTTCGGTTGAACCCTTGTCTCCAAGTTCTCTCCGTCTCAACAGCTGACTACTAAACCTTAACATTCAAATTCTTCTTCCTGGGAAATACAGGAATCAAAAGATGTTCCTCGAGCTGCAATCATGAGCTTGCAACTATCTGTGTTTTAGAAAAAGTCTCTCACATCCAATAGTCCTTTGGATCTCCTCTTTTTGTGATTGTCTGAAAACTCAATATAAATCCAGCAGCACATTTATATGAGTAGTCAATTACTGTGATATATCAATGCCACTGAATCTGTTTCCTTTTATCAATGTAGGAAACAGAGAGGATTCTGTGTTCAGATGAATTCATTCATTTAAGATATGTGTGAACACCAGAATCAACTTCATCATGTGTCAGTGTAAAAAATAAAGAGTGATAGTCAGTTTAGTGCCTTGTCAAGTGAAGGTATTCTGAGAGTCTGAAACATAGCAGGGTCCAAATACAGTGCATCACACTTATTCAATTTGCCAGACTGTTATTTCCTTTCATTTTCTTTTTGAATTTTCATCAGTTTGATTCTCTTCTTCCTCTGAATCCATATAATGTCCCAGGTTCTATATGACCTCTTTTGTTTTGTCAAACACACAGCATGTGAAAATGGATGCTAAATTTTATCACAATAACTTTAGTCTCAGCAGTTAAAAAAACCCACATGCCTTCGTTGGAGGCTTTACTGTAAAGTGTGAGCTCACTGGAGAGTTTTAATTTTTTAAAAAATGATACTTTATTTGTATCCTTCATGGAGGTTTTATTGCTGAAGAGACTTCTTTGACACTTGTATTCCCATTTCTTTCCTCCAAAATAAGCCAGAATCCCAGGAATATAAATAGCAAATATAATGGAGGAAAAAGCACTAGATGTAAAGCAACACAAACATTTGGTCCGGTTGGTTTCATTTGGAGCATGTACAAATAAAGAAACGTTCACTTTACAGTGAAACACGTACACAGATTGGCAGAAGTTTTATAGCTGAAATTAAACTATCTCCTGGCTAAAAAGAAGAGTCCTAAACATATCTCTTAAAAGTTCTTTTTGCACTTTTTTGTATCAACACAAATTGTCAGGAGTGTATCTAAGAAAGCCATTGTATTAACATTTTTGCCAGTATTCACCATAAGACCTAACTAATTCTATCATGTGGTGTGAACTACATTGTTCTGGTTTTCCAACCTTTTTTTTTAATTATTATTATTATTATTTTCTGAAAATAAATTATGTGAAAACTTACTCCAACCTTGAATGAAAATGGAAAATTAAGTTTTAATGATGTTTAAACATCATGAATGAAATGGCAGCCAAAGATGTTCAAAGATCTGTGGTCAAATAAGATATTTAAAGAGCAAGTCCCAGTAGGCTGTTTAATTAATGTACATGTCTTGGCTCACAGAATTTAATAGTAAGATTGTCATTTGCATGAGTGAAAATACATTCCTCGATTTGCCATTTCCTTTCAATTTCCTGGTCTAGGGCTGGACCAGGAACTGGTCTAAGGCTATTCAATATGGTTATCTTAGCAGATTTGCATTCAGTAGATCTTGTCCTGTTGGAGCCACAGATAAAGTTTTACCAAGGGAAGCCAGTTTAGGAAACTCCTCAGTCTCCTACACCTGCTCCCCCCACGTCTTCCCAGCTTCATGGCACATACTCCCACATCGCTTCCCTGCAAAGATCTTTTCAAATAAATCAGCCCTGAATGGAAAGGCAGGCCATTGGTTATTGGTTATCACTGGGCAAAATATTTTATTTAAAGTTACTTTTTTTCAGTATTAAAAAAGTATTAAAAAAAAAAATCCCTCTCAGTTAGGATCATCGACCACTACAGTCTCAAAACTATTACAAAGTCATTTGTTATCACATGAACCTGGAGAAGCAAAGTACATACCCAGGTTTCAGGGATAGTGTGAATATAGGTATAGGCTTTGGGGTCAGGCAAGAAAGCCCTGAGTGTGATTCTGTTTGTGGTACACACGCAGGGTGCATTGATTTTCTAACATAGCACTGGAAAACAGCCCCAGCTGAGCTTGAAATTGTGACCTAAGCTGTAATAGAAAGAAAGAGCTTCATAATTTGACTCAAATAAATCAGTTAAATGGCATCATATAGGGTAATATCACCTTCATATTTGAGTTTCTTCAGCTTCCATTAAAATAACATTCATGATTTCACATGAATATCTGGTGTAATAGAAAAAAATGTGTCAAACAATTTATAGAATGTAAAGCAGATAAAACCTTTACGTTAGCTTTTAAGTAGAAACGTGATTCCAACAGTACTGTTGATGTTAACAGAGTCAAGGTGATGAACAAAGGATAGAATGAGTGAAATAGGTTATGGTGTGAATCACACTGCTGAGTTCACATTAAGAGGAAGCAGAGAGGATATATTTATCATCATAATGTGCACTTCATGACTCACCCAAACGCAAAAAAATGTGAATGATTAGGCAACAAAGATAGGTGTTAAGGAGGGAGGGACAATGGAAAATATTATTAAGCTTATCAAAACAACTTGACCTATTCATTAATTTGAAGATAATCTACTGCGCTTCCAATTATCCTAAAAATAAACAGATTTTTTTTTTTTCTGTGTGAAGGACAATTCCAACAATTTGGATGACAGTCAAATATCTTTGAATGACAGGCTGCATAAAATGATTTAAGGCTTTATTTGGCACATACTTTTCATGTGAATCAGTGTGCTTATTTTTCTTATGATTCCTCACTTCATGCTTGTAGGGCCATAAATCTCATCTTTAGTGTTCAGAAACTGGATGAAGAGTGGCATCTGTAACATCTAAAGCATCAAGCGAAACACATAGTGTAAAAGTTTTTCTACCAGATCATTTTGGGGATTACAGTTTTTGTTGATTTGGATTTTTTTTAAGCTTTGTGTTGTGTATAACATACAAGTTGCCAACTTAAAAAGGCCAATTGCATGAAAACCATGCAACAGTACATAGCTGGTTGGTACTCCCAACTCTAAATAATTTGATTTTTTTTCTGAATTGTGATTTTCACTGTTTTCCTATTTCAAACTCCCATTGCCAGTCTACATGGGGCAGGACAACTGAAGATCTTTCTGGCCAAATGTGAGTGTCTCAGATTGAAGTATGATATGTTGAACTGGTTATCTGGGCTCGCCTTCTAGTCAGTGGAGAGAAAGAAGGTCTTCAAAGTTTCAAGTAGTTTCATCCAAAGGTAGGAATCTGAAGAGCGTGAGGTAAATCATGTCTCCAAGCACCTATTTCATTCTGCCATAAGGCAGAACCATGGGAGGCTGGCTCAGGGGTTCATGTCTGAAGTCAGGAAAAATGAGTTCCACACAAAAAGTCTGATCTGAGACTGTACAATTCCACACAAAAAGACTGATCTGAGAGTAACTGGTGAAAAGGTACGGAGGGAGGGCACAGTAAATATGTCACATGGTTGCAGGGCATGTATGCGATATGCTTGGATTTGACAGGCCTAATTCACTTACCTGTTTCTTCCAATGCTTAAAAAACAATGATGAAGATACTATGAGAGAGACTGGCAGAAAGCAGGAAACTGATGGAAATCCACATATGGAAATGCAAAGAAGAAGATATATGAGAGGTGGGCTGGGCGAAAAGGTGATGGGGAACAGAAGGTGTAAGGGAAGGTCTTATTTGGCTGTTATCATAGTTTCATGGTGTCTTGTCACCTCAGTCACTTCAACAGGTGTGCAGAGACATAGCTGAGGGAATTACATTGCTAAGTATGGAGAAGGCAAAGTTGAATAAATCCATGCAGACAAGATCAGCATTTCTCTGAACCGAAATTACACCTCTGACTTTTAGCATTTCTCACTTGCGCATCTCTGCTTACGTAGGAATGGTAATACTGAAGCTCCCAGGAGCAGTACTGCAAGAAATCTTTTTGATTTCTTCATAACCAAGAAAAACCAGAAATCATTCCCAAATACAGAAACACAGTTTTGGGACATTTCTAAAGCAATAACACCAAGATGCATGTCTTGGAAATATTTCTATCACTAACTTGGAGAGACCGCATTAGCATAAACTACTGATGAACTCAGCTGAAAAGCTTTTATAGACTGCTGGGTTCTCCATTTAATATCACAATCTTTGTATCATAGACAGACTTCTGCTCACTAAAGTGAGAATAATTAATCATTCCAGAGAAAAAAATACTAATGAGGTGCAGTCAGATTAGCAAACAGCAGAGGATAGCGATGACCTGGACAGAAGTCCTTTCTATGCTTCTTTTAGGAAAATGCTAATACTACTCAGTAGCATTAGCAGGAATGATAATTACTCTGTTGATTCTCTGGCCTGAGAACTAAGGGACCGAAGTTAGTCCTGGTTTGTGTCCCAGACATCAGATGTAATCTTCTGCAAATCTTTTCAAAAGTGGCCTTTCATTCCTTATTTCTTGATTTCTGAGTAGTTTGCCTGAATTCTGAGTAGTTTGATTTCTGAGTAGATTTCAGACCTGCTAGGTGCATACAGATCCTGTCGACTTTAATCAAAACAAGAAGCACATGGCAGTTTTCAAAATGAGTTTCCAAGATGTGTTAGTTTGGTTACTCAGAAGTTAAACAACTCAAAGCTAATGATTGCTTGGAAATGTGATCTCAATAATGCTGCCTCCATTTCTTCTTTTGCAAAATGGACATAATTTCCATGAATTGCTTAACAGGAAGCCTGTTATATTATCAAATTACTTCATTCTATATATTTTAATGTGAAAATATCAGCTGAAAGTGTGGCAGAGGAGTGACTCACAAACATTTTAGATAGAGAGATGTACATGGTTTGCTGTATATGGAAAGTTATTCCTTCCAGATTTTGGTAATAAAAACAAAGTATGTGTGAAAAATTACCATAAGGCTCCGCTAATCATTTACCTACAGTGTTTGAATACTGCTTCCCATAAAGGAGCAGCAACATTGCCAGTCTTGTGATTACCGTACCAAGGAAGGTGAAAGATAGCATCTTTGGACTCAAACTGGAGAAATATGACTCATCCTTTTTTGTAGCTTGCCAAGTTTACCTTGACATTTATTTCTTTGCTGTAGTGCAGAACATGTTTACAGAAGTTTATTCTATGCAAATGCATCTGGATTTCCTCTGAACTGTCAGCAACTTGCAGGGATATTCAGTTTACCACCTCTTGAAATATTCTTGGTTCATGATGGTAGATTAAATGGTCCTGTGGGTCTGAATGTTGATGGCATACATGGGCAGCCTCGTATTTAGGAAACTTCATATCCCAGTGGAAACTCTGTGACCTCACCTTGACTTTAGAGCATGAAAACAAAACTTAGATGTGAGCTGGCTCAGACTTACCTGGGTGGCAGCTTTGCATCTTAAGACATGTTTCCAAATGATGAAACACTGCTGAATTCCTGAAAAGATTGTAATTGTTTAACACGGTTTATAGGGTTTTATTGTTTACGGCATGTCAGTATGAGAAGGGTTGAAACCATGTATTCCTGATCCATTTCAATTCAAAGCAAAATGCATTTGTTTAAATGAATCATTAGCGATTTTCTCTCTACAAGGAATACACATGCAGTTGGGTGTCACTTTGGGGAAGGAAGGTAATTAATTTTCTCACTTTTTCTTGTACTGCAGTGGATATGACAGTACAACCAAATCCAAACTTGGTTTGGATTAATATGGTTATGCACTGATACGAGCATAACAAGCTTTAGCATGGTTTATGCCTTCTGAACACATGTTCATATATTTCTAAATAGGCAAACATCTTAAACATAGTTAGATTTGTGCATTTTTACAGCCCAGGCAAACTACCTTGTGCCATACAAATCAAGGAAATTCTGTTTACCTTCATAGGAGTTGTTCTGCAGTGACAAAGCAGTCACTATCACAAAACTAAGGAAGCATGTCTATAATCTAAAAGATATGGAACTCTTAAATGCATTCCCCTTTAGACATCTACCCTTATTCAGAGGTATGGTTTTGTATTTCTTCATCGAGTATTTTTGTTTTGACAAACCAAACCCTTTTAGATTATGGTATGTTATAAAAGAAAGAGAATAGGTAATATTTATCTCATTTAAACAGAATATGATTCTCATGACAGAAGCATCTAGGCATTAAACCTATATTAAGTCTATTTGCATAATAACCTTTACTTGTTATTATGTTATGATGGCATAAGAGAAGTAACCCAATTTTTTTCACAAGCTCTGTGTTATTTAGTAAAGCTATTTACTCCTTCCTACTTCACATTTATAAAATGAAAGAGGACCAGTAGTAAGAATTGTGTTATTGCAAGAGCAATCTTCAGTGACAGTAGCATCACAGGCACATTATATCATCACCTTTGTTATTAGTTTAAAGGGATCTGAAGCTGCTATAACATATAATTTAACCGAGGTAATTGTAGCCTGGATTGTATCTCCAGTTATTTGTTGTGTTTGGTAAAGATGATTATGTATTTTTAAGTTCTCTATTTTGTATACATCTGTTTGATTTTAATGTTGTATATAATTGACTACATAAGTTGCTCTTTATTTAGTGCTTTTTCTGCATGGCTGTAAGAAAAACTACCCAATTAAGTAAACAAATGAGCCCAGAGGGCTGTGTGTAATATGTTTTCTGACAGTCCTTGGGGACCCATGCTCCAAAACGGATACGGTTGGGGTTTTTTTTGTCTGGGGTTTTTTTGTGAATATCAGTACCAGGCTTCTTTATTTTGAATAGCACCACTCTCTTTGAAGAAAATTATATGCACAATTTGGGTTAATTTTTTAAAATTTAGCCAATGTTTCAACTTTGAGAAAGTTAATGAAGAATAATAAAGAGCTACTTTAAGGTGTATTACTTCTTCAGAGTAGTACCAAATACCTTTTAGGTAAAGTTTGCTCCTACTTCTTTCTATGGTAATCTTGTCCTAGAAAATATGGTCCAGTTCTGATTTTTGTATGTGAGATCCTTCTCCCACTTTCAGCCACGTGATCAGAAGAGCCTTACTGCTGAGGAACCAAAGAGATTAATGACTATTTCTCATTTGCATCTCCTTCTGCTAGTCAGGATCAAACTTACACTATAAGCAACGAATCTGCTCATTAATGGACACAAAGAGAGTTGTATCTCCTGAGAATTTGCAAAAGACTTTAACTTTGGGAATAGTATCCGACCTGAATATTCTCTGACTTCTGTTTATTTTCAAAATGTCCTGTACAAACACAGCAACTGCAGGAACTAGTGATGTACAATGTGGTACTGCTGTACCCGTGTATTTTGGGAGTATTGTGCATTCATGCCATTTATTTCATTAACCAGCAGAGGACTAAGAGCTAATTTTGATCCCTGCATGATAAGACCAGATGAAAGTTTCCCACTATGAATCAGAACGAACCTCAAGACCTCAGTTCCCTGACCTCCATGTACTGTCACCAAGCATGCCTGTGATGTTGGCTGAAGAAATTACATCTTCAACGTCTTCTTTACTTTGTTCAAGATTTGACTTAGCAAATACTGAAAATCTGCTTCCCATTTCAGGAGACATGATGCAATGACAGGAACAGTGTAGACAAATCAACATTTTAGCATTTTCATTAGCCATGCTGAAGCCCTATTTTTAGGTTTCCTCTAATCTAAGTGGAGAGTCCTGACTTAGGATATCACCTTTGAGGCTGGCTAAGAGAATCAAAATGCCCCCGTGTAATTTGCCTACCTCTTACAAAATCGCCTTTTCCCAGCAGTTAGAAGCAGGACCTCTCTTTAAAGGTGACATCAGTTCTCAGCAGCTGTGCCTGGCACAGTTCATCATGCCATCAACCTGAGTATCTTTACATTGTCCCCCCCAACATCATCAGCTTACGGCATCGGAAAGCAGCTAATAGACATCATCTCCTCAGCAGACCACAACCTCCAGTAGATGATTTCACTCAAAGTGATAAAAAACCCTGCAGTGGTCTGCCCTGGATCGGAAACTATTTGTTAAGAAGAGTTAATACTTGTGAGATGGTTTAAGGTCTTATGTCAGGAAAGGTCTAAGGTCTTAAGTCTTAGTCAGGAAAAATCTACTTTAGAAAACCATAAAAAGAACTTATTTAGAGCAGATATAGCATGTTTCTCGGCTCAGAGGCGGGCTAGGGATCAGGCTATGATTTCTGGCTAGTCATGAGTATCAGCCTCTTCTGGTGAGTGAAAAATCTCCCTCTTAACTTTCAAGTTACTCTTTAATAAGAAGCCTAAAGTGACTTGAAAGTAAAACAAAAGTATCACTTAAAAGAAACTCAGGTAATACACTCCAGAGAAGTATACTGTTTAGAAGCCAAGTCACCAGAGTCCTATGAGGTTAACACCAATATATTTGCTATGAAATATTTTCAGTATGAGAGATGATAATAAATACTAAAATATAGACAGTCACTCCTAACATCAGTCACATAAACCTAAATAATTACAAAGGCATAGTTAGCAATGAATGTGCTAGAGCTCCAGATCACTAAACTCAGACTTCTCTATGAATACCTGGACTGAATCTGCGGTAAACCACCTTTACAGCACTCCTTACCTCTATTGCAGTTCTAGATCAGATAATTATATCAAAACCTTATTAATCTGGTAGTTGACTAACATCTGCTCACTTGCCACAACAAACAAGCTATGCTGTAACAATGTAATTTCTTTTTAGATAGCTTAGTTGTTGCATCCCCTGGGACCAGAAAACTGCATATCAAACTCCATAATTTCTTGCTAGAAGGAAAATGTTGAGGAGGGTTTTATTAAATTCTTATTATCCATTTGATTGTTTCATTTTTCTAGATGAATAGAGGGTCATGTCATCCTGTGTCTACATACCACATGAACTGTATTAGTCTGCAAATAGTCTCATTGAAGAGAATGACATACTTGCAATATGGAAAACCTTGCACGGTCCAGAAGGCTTTAATCAAAAGAAAATCATCACATGTGATTTGAGGTAAAAAGACACAGAAAGACAAATGAAAAATTCCAGTTGCACTGTGTACTTGAAAATTTGACTACATTCCATAGATCTCTCAAACATGCACTTCTAAATAAAGTTGTGAACTACAGATACTCTATTAATTATAGGTTTGGGTCTATAAACTCTCTAGAAAGATAAATGAGATTCCAATAGAGCATACAGTTCTTGCTTTAGCAGTGGTACAAGGCACATACACATGTTAAAGAACACTATTTATTGGCTGAATTTAAAGTTCTTTAGTACTTGATAAATATTATTGTATATACTATTCATTCTTTATATTCAGCGAATAGAGCTGCCGATGGGGTTCTTCATCTCCCCAGTTAAATACTGCTATGGAATCTATCTATCTGTCTAAAATTCTAGTGATGTGTAAAAAATTTGATCCAAATGCAAGCACATGAAATAGATGTAGAAAACATTAATTAAAAATCTAGTCCACAGCCATTCTCTATCTTCTGAGTACCAAAAGCATTGAAAACTGCTGTCTTGATGAAATGCTCTTACTTTTAGTATATAATAGCAACTACTTTTAGAAATCTTTTCCTTTCTAAAGTGTCATTTCACTTAATACCTGTTGTTAATTGACTACTACAATTAATTGACTTTATTAATGTAGCAGAGTAAGAATTTGTGCTATCAGTTGCTGGCTTTAATCAAGGTGGAGATAAATATTTTCAGGTCCTGTCACTGGTCACCACAGGGAAGAGATCAGTGCCTGCCCCCCACTCTTCACCTCACAAGGAAGTTGTAAACTGGGATGAGGTCTCCCCTCAGTCTCCTCCTCTCCAGGCTGAACAGACCAAGTGACCTCAGCCTCTCCTCATATAGCTTCCCTCAAGGCCCTTCACCATCTTTATTTCCCTCCTTTGGACGCTCTCTAAAAGCTCAATATCTTTCTTATATTGCAGTGCCCAAAACTGCACACAATATTCAAAGGTGAGGCTGCCCCAGGTCAGAGCAGAGTGGGACAATCCCCCCCTCAACTGGCTGGTGATGCTTTGCCTGATGCCCCCGAGGACACGGTTGGCCCTCCTGGCTGCCAGGGCACTGCTGACTCATATTCAGTTTGCTGTCGACCAGGATCCCCAGGTCCCTTTCCATGGCACTGCTTTCCAGCATCTCATTCCCCATTCTGTACATACATCCAGGGTTGCCCTATCCCAAGTGCAGAATCTGGCACTTTTTCTTGTTGAACTTCATATGATTGGTGATTGCCCAGTGCTCTAATTTGTTGAGATCTCTCTGCAGGGTGTCTCTGCCTTTGAGGGAGTCAACAAATCCAGTCAGTTTTGTGACATCTTCAAACTTGCTTAGTATCCCTTCCAGTCCTGTTTCCAAGTCATTTATGAAGATGCTGAAGATCACACGGCCTAAGATGGAACCCTGTGAAATTCCACTAGTGACAGGTCACTAGTGTGATGTCAGCCCATTCACTATCACCCTTTGTGCTCCACCCATGAGCCACATGATGTGTTTATCCAGCTGTGTGCTGGACATTTTGTCCAGAAGGATCCTGTGAAAGACCTATTGAAAACTTGACTGCAGTGTCTTTCTGGTGTTTTTCAATACTTCTCAGAGTAATCTCATCCATAACTTTACCGGGCACTGAAGTGAGACTGATAGGCCTGTAGTTTCTGGCATCCTCATTCTTGCCCTTCTTGAAAACCGGGACAACATTCACCAGCTTCCAGTCAGTTGGGACCTCTCTGGATTCCAAAGACTGCTCAAAAATCATTGAGAGGGGTTTTACAATGACATCAGGTAGCTCTTTTAGGATTCTGGGATGAATCCCATCAGGCCCCATAGATTTGTAGGGATCCAGTTGGAGCAGCAGATCCTGCACAATTTCAGAGTTGACTGGAAGTTGATCATTCTCCCAGTCATGGTCCTCCAGCTCAGGGTACTGAGGCTCCCTTGGTCTGTCATCCATGTTGAAGACAGAGGCAAAGAAAGCGTTAAACACCTCTGCCTTGTCTCTGTCCCTGTTTGTGAGGTGACCATCCTCATCAATGGGCCGATGGTATTTCTATACTGCCTCTTGACATTAATGTATTTGAAAAAACCGTTTTTATTGTCCCCCCTATTTCTGGCCAGCTTCAACTCCAGCTGAGCTTTGGCCTCATGAATTTTCTCCCTACAGCAGCAAGCAGCATCTCTGAATTCTTCCCATGTCACTTGACTTTCCATCCACTGGGCATAGACTTTCCTTTTTTGCCTTATTTCCAAGAGAATATCCCTGCTCAGCTAAGCCGGCCTTCTGCCTTGCCTGCTTGACTTCCAACGTTTGGGAATTGCCTGCTCCTGTGCCTTTTGGAAGTGATACTTAAAAATGACCAGCACTGATGGACCCCAGCACCTACAAAAACATTTTCCCAGGTGACATTACTTACTTACTCCCTGAGCAGCCTGAAGTCTGCTCTCCTCGCATCCAGAGCTGGCACTTTTCCTCTGTCAACAGAGATTTTAAACTCGATCACCTCATGGTTCCCGTGGCCAAGACAGCCAGCAATCTCCACTTCACTCACAAGATCCAGTCCATTGACAAGCAGCAGATCAAGGAGGACATCTTTCTGAGTTGGCTCCCTTAGGACCTGTTCTGTAAAGTTGTCATCCAGGTTTTTTAGGAATCTTCAGCCCGGTTTGTATCAGCTGGAAATGTGATGCTTCCAGTTAATTTCTGGCAGTTTGAAGTCCCTCATAAGGACAAGGGCAGTTAATTTGGAAGTATCCCTTAGTTCCTCAAAGAATAATTTGTGGGCGCCATCGTCCTGGCAGACTCACACCATGACATCCACATTATTTGTTTGCCCCTTGATTCCTACACAGAGCTCTCAGCTGTGCCAGCTGTGAGCTCCATACATTCTAACCCTGCTATTACACACAGTGCCACCCCTCCGCCTCTTCTGCCCTGCCTGTCCCTCCTGAAGAGTCTGTATCCCTCCTGTGGCCTGTTAACCACTTGCCAGCTATTATCTGAGAGTGGGAGAGTGAAGTGATACCTAATTAGAAAATGTACTGCTTTCACTATGGCTGTAGGCATCACAAAGTCTTAGAAGACACAGATCCAGATAAAATCATGGAAAGAACACAGGATGAGACAGTCTTATCCCATATAACATAGCAACTATTAGGAATTCCATGAAACTTGCCGTATCCTCTATATGTTATATAATCACTTGTGATCATGTCAGAATAAAACTGAAGCTTTGGGACTCTCTAGTCTCCTGAAAACAGAAACCCTCTGTTGCTGTTGAATTTTATGTTGATGGAAGCCATTTGTGTAATTGAAGCCTTTGGTGTTTCCATTCAAAACACAGACTGAGGAATCCAGATCCAAATCTATCCTAGTGTACCTTATTCTTTGGATTAATTGGTTCAAAGCCTGTTGAATTTAATGGTAGTTTCACCATTGACCTCGGGGAGTTCTGGGGGGCACTCTGCATTTGTACACTTGTTTGCTAATACTCCTGTAAGGAGTAGGTGCATGCTTGCCAGCAGCTCACCGCAGTAAGAGTCTATAATTTCACAGGAGAGGAAATAAATAATTAATCCTACCATGGAACTCCCTAAGAAGGGAGGGTTGTATAGAACATTAAGGGAACATTGCTTACCTTTATATAAAAGAAAGTTTAAGATTTGGTCAGCTCTGTTTCTTTCATAACTTTTCTTAGCAAGTATTTATGAGGGTGGTAGGAACATGAATACACTGTAATTCAGATTAAGGCATTGCTTGGTAATGTTTGAAGATGTTTTGTACGATCTTTTTTGCCAAAGAAATTATAGGCAAATGTACGTTTGGGAAATTAAATTTGGCCATATTGTGCAGTTTCAGACAATAACAGAAGATGAGCAGCTCAATTTATGTCATCCATTTTTTCATGATCATTTGTATGGAAAATAGATTACCAACCATGATTAGCTCTCCCATCATCACATGGCCTCTTCCTTTAAATAAACTGTTCAATGTCAGAAACATGAAACATGTCAAAGTTCTGGCAAGACTCTTTCTACATTACATCATTAAAATTCCATATTCAGATGAAGCTTTTGGGGTGAAATAGTTCACTGTGCATATTCTTGTTTCTTGATTTTTGAATATGTGACAAAACCAACTATTCCATAACTCTCTGGTTTCGGTTTGTCCTCACTTAGGACAACAGAACAAAACAAATGGAGCTGGTACATGCTGTGAGGGAGACTCTCATACCTGTGTGCTGTGTGGTGTGATGTTCCCTCTTGGAGTGCTGGCTACCAGAGCTGGTGAGAGACCCATCTGTAAGGAATGGTCAACACCCAGATCAGACAAAGCAATAACAACAAAAAAAAAAATCATTCATGCACATCTGTTCATGTTGTTTTGTTCATGTGCTTTAGGTACAGATACCCTTACAGCAAAGGAAAGTTATTGGTTTAAAATTATTCCAATATACCATGGAAGAGAGAACCAAGTCTAATGGGGAAGAAAGACCTTTTCCAGAGAGCACAGCCACAATCCCTGACAAGGGATCTTCTTTGTTCCAAGGGCACTAGGCCAGGGCCATATATTGCGTCATATATGAGATTCTCTGATTCTGAGTCAGCCAATTCAAACAGTAATAAGTCAGAGCACTGTGCAGCAACAATTGCACTAATTGGAACAAATTGCCCTTAGGGGGGAAATTAAAAACAAAGGGATAAGCTTCCCATGATCTTTGCACTGCTGAATCCATGTACAACAGCAAGTTCTCCATCACAGTGGGCAAGAGCAATGGTGGGCTCTGAATCAGCTATGAAATCTAACAGCTCTCAGCAGGAGCCATGAGGCCACTCTTCAGGAGGGAGAGAATAAGACTGGCTTAAAGACTTGTGTTGTTCTAGGAGTAAATGACTGAAAGAAAAAAAATTAAACCTTTAGCTTTCTCATTTAATATAGAGATGATAAACAATGTGCCCTAATAAAAGGACCTTTCCTGTGCAAGGAACATACTCTAGTAAAGCATGAAACATTTTTTGGTTTCTTATGTTCCCTGGAGCAACTTGTTAAAAAAATACTTTTGCACATTCTGCTCATATCCTTTCCCACTCCTAAAATGATTATCACTGAGATCAAGAAATTGTATCTTCTTCTGGCATGGTCCTAAGACTCAGGATTGCGTGGAGTATGACTTGTAGGGCTAAATTGTTCTCTGGGGACTTTAGGCATAGTCAGCCCGCTACATTTCCATTTCATTTTTTTTCAAAATCTATTTGAATAATGTCACTGGGACATTTTTCTCCATTGGATTGCCTGTGGACGATGCATTCCATTTTTCTGCGGACCAAGTTATTTTTATGGCTTATTTTCTTTTTTGAATACATGCAAGCTTGTAATGACACTACATAGATAACTTAGCTGTTGCTGTTCCACAATACTGTACGTATGCAGTGATAGGTGCCATCCTAGTTTGTTTGCTCTGAACAGCGAAGGGTCAGCTACTATAGTCAGTATGATAATGTCTGAGAGTTCAAGTGTGATTTTTTTTCCATTCTTTTACAAATCTGTTACCCCAGAGGTGCTACCACCATCGCTGATGGGCTCAGCGTTGGCCAGCAGCAGGTCCACCCTGGAGCTGGCTGGCATTGGCTCTCTGGACATGGGGGAAGCTTCTGGCACCTCCTCACAGAAGCCAGCCCTGGAGACCCCCACTAACAAAACCTTGCCGCGCAAACCCAACAGAAGGCCATACTGAGGACACATCACTATGCATTTGCCCTGGTTTTATATTCTTCCATAAACAACTTCTGTGGCCACGTCAGACAGGATACTGGGCTAAGTGGACTCTTTAGTCTGAGTCAACCTCGTTATTCTTCTTCTGCTATGTTCTTCTGATGAATTTATTTTCTGCTTCATTGACTCAATCTCCAACTGCAGGGCCTGTTACTTTGTTATGAAGGAAATTAGGTAGGCAAAATATTCTTGACAGTTTCTCAAGGGCTGCTACTCGTTACTTCTTGCTTTGTTGTCCTCTCAGGATGCATACAGACAGACTGGGATACCTCTTATTTGGGCTTGTTTTTGTCAAAAACTCTTTTTTGGTATGGCAAAAGCAACACTGAATTTTACTTTAGAAATACATGTTACAGCAATATGGAGTATTCTGTAATTCCTCTATTTTTTATTTTCAAGCCAGTAGACTTTTCTTTGCAATAATTCTTACTTAGCTTCTAGATAAAAAGTGCTAAATTATGGCTTAAATAGTTGCTAAATTCAGTAAAGATAGATATGAGGCCTCAGCATTTAGTGACCTGTTTGGGTTGCTTATCTGAAAATGGTACATGAGTTACACTGGAACACGTAAATTATGTAGCTGAAAAGCAACGTGAACAGTGTCTTTGATCATGGTGTACCAGAGCAGATTGTGCTGTTTGCTTCACAAGAGAAAGTTACTAATGTTGCTACTTCATCTTTTAATCCTTCCTTTGACCTCCATTTCAAAGTTCAGCTGCAGCACCCTGAGAAATACTGCTTTCAGCAGCTGTCCTAGCAGTTGCAGAATAGGCACATCAGGAATCTCGAGACATAGACACTACAATAATCATGGATGTCACATGGAGACACCAAATCCCACACTTCCAGTACCAATGATACAACAAATACCTCTGTTCATTCTGACATGGCCTTCTCGCAACTCAATCACTTTCATAACTCAAATATATTTCTCATTCAAAGGCAATGAGAGGTCTTCAAAGTCCTCTTAGTTACTGTTGTTTAGATAACTACAAGATTTTTAGACATCTCTTATTGTTGTTTTAGGTAAGGCATCGGTAACATTTTTAATTGGCTGGGTACAACTTGCTAATTTTGTTTCTCTTAATACCGTGATTATGCAGCTTCTAAGAACACCTTGATTGACAAGGCATTTCAAAGAAGTCATGGTCAATGAGAGTTTATTTTAAAATTTTGAATAGTTTTTAATTCTCTGAATCTCTAGTTAGATCTCTGCAGCTTTCTTGACACATTTTCACCAGGTCTATATGCTGCTGATGAGTATATGGATCAAAAAAAATACAGGTGAAAATGAAATCATATGAAAATATGGTTTTATTCTATATCGTTAAATTCTTTAAGCCTAATGTATTCCTAAGACTAGGCCTGTTACAGAAATTTCAAAATTCTTCTGTCAAAAATAACAAATCAGGGTGATTAACATCCCTCGCCACTTTTTTTCCCCTCTTTCATTATTGTTTTTTCCTATTCCTATCTTTCAAAGTTAAATGCAGAACTTGTTCATATTAACATTGTTATTAATAGCTTGATGGTGCCATGTAGTGTATTATCATGACATAAATATATATTGCTGTGCAAATACTAAGTTCTGCAGAAAACCACATAATTCATCAGGATATCCCAGATTCCAAATTGCCCATTTTTCATTGTGCAGCTTCAATAAAATTGAAAAGTTTAAGCCTTTTCATTCAAAAGCAAAAATTGCTGAAGGGGAAAATAATGGATGTTTGTCCTGTAAGTTAATAATTAAATTTAAAAGATTGAATTATAAAGTCAAATATCCTTAGAATAACTTAATGAATCTCAGATGCTTTTGAAATTGAAAAGAAAAAAACCCAAACAACATTTGGACTGATCCAGAGCCCCAGTATCAATTCACTGTTGTGAGGTTGATTAGCCAGTTCATTTAAACTGTTTGTTATTTTAGTTTTACTAAGCTTACCTGAAAGTAGAAATATAAGTATAAAAAGCAGAATTGTCACTCTGTTTTTCTTTTGTTTGTGTCTGTTTTCTTTGTTGCTAGACAACATGTTATTTTTTAGATGATTTCCTGTAATTAAAAAATACCACTATAGCAGATAATATTAGAGAAAGTAAAATAACATACTATCTCTTTTGTCCTAATAATGGGAAGGTATTTGTCTGGATAAGGTCACAGTTGCTTCCAAGTATAAGTTACTTAATTGTTTTCAGTAGGGCTGTTGTGTGAGCTCCAGGACTAGGCAGCCTAATCTAAAGCAGAACTCTCTGTCTTTGAAAGAATGTTTCTGGGGACGACCTTTGCAGGATAGAGGGATGGAGTACTAGGTCACCAGGGGCTGGGCAGCTTGGGTTTTGTTAGTACGTTTTATTCTGTTTTAGAAGAGAATATGGATAATGAAGAAATATTATTTTACTGACAGTGTTTTCTATGACTATATACTTTCAATCCTTTGTATTGTTTAGGCAGAGAAAATGCCACTGCCAAAACAAAGGTTGCCTTCGCAATAGCTCAATTCACGAGTTGCAGACATAGTTTGTGAGATTTTTAACAACATCCTGTGTTTTTTAATTAAAAAATAAAGATTTTATGCTATTAATGTTTTCCATGTGGTGGCAAATGTCAGTAAATTTCTTAGGTATACATTCTAATGGTGCATTTTCAGTGGAAACAGGGGGAGAATGGCACTCCATTAATGCCATCTGCACATGTGCCTGATACAGCTGGAACCATGTTGCTGTGCACTCACAGAACAGCTCCATCTTCTTGGATAAAAATAAATTTCATTCCATCTAAATTTGTATATGGATGGACAAGCCTGTGTGCATGGCTTTTCAAAGAGCTCTCCCTCTGCATAAACATTCTCTTTGCAAAGCCAAAGCTGGGGGCCAGTTCAGTCAAGATACATACTGGTTTAACAACAAATTGTACTCAAGATGTTGTTTTAATTAACATATCTGTGGACAGTCTAACCCCTACTTTAATCTGGCTTGTATCGACTAATAAACCCACAGCTTTTGTGCGAAAACAAGTCCTGGCCCTACCCAAGTCTTGTGCCTGTGCACGGAGTTTATAGAAAACTATGCAGCATTAGTTACAGTGCAATCAAGGATTCACTAGGAGGAAAGAAAAGGACTTGTCCTCATATGAACTGTGCATAAGATGCCTGTAATTACTTGTGGGCGCTTTTGAGGTGACACAAACTAAGAGGATGTTGGAGGTGGAGGTAGAATTACAACATAAATTTATGTAAGTGTTAGGAGCACATTTAAAATTCTTAATTAATTGATTTTTAAAATATCCCTATTAGCCAAATGCATGCAACAGTCCAAAGATGAGCAAACAGCAGTACAAGAAGAGTAAATTTAGCATCCACCACTATGCTGGAAAACAGTTATCCAAAACACAAGGCACAAGGAAGGGTGGATTTCAGAGTTGGTTAATTGTTTGGGGTGAGTTTTTTCAGATTTTCCTCTGTAAAGCTAAAGTGATCCTCTTGCGGAAAAAGAGGACTCACTTAGGAGCTTTTTCCAGGGCAGGCAGTACACATATACAAACCTACAACTGCAAACACAGAGATATATGTATCCTACATTGTCTCAGAGCCATTATGTCCGGCTCCAGTGGAAGAAGGCTTGTTGAAGTGGTCTTTCACTGGGTATGTAGGGAAAGAAGAAGCAGAAATAAATATTTGAACAAATATTCAAAGCCACACTGCTTAGCACTGATTTTCAAGTAGCTTTCTTCCAAATGCTTGTTACATGTTTGCATTATGATGTTTTACTTTCTTTTCTCATCTCTGTCTTGAATCAGGTTCTGTCTCTCCCCTCTGCCTCCATTTTTTTGGTCCTTACACCCCTCCAGCTTTTTTTTTTGTAAACACCATAGTAAATTTTAATGTGGGAGCACCTATGACTTCATGTCATTATGCTTTTGGTGCTCAGCAATACTAGTATAAACATTTCTAGTTGTACATCTTGATCTCAATTGTTTAATCTGCAGTGTGCTTAAACTAGACATCAGCATGGTTGCAGTCCTTAGCAGGCAATCCCATTCCTCCAGTGAGGATGCCTATTTTGTATAAAACATGTGATGTTAGAAAGGTTTGTTAGCGTATACAACAGTGAGACAGCTAGGATGCCATCTATGGATTTTGTTGGAGCTTATTATATTACACAGTAGCTACAATCAGATAAATGTCATTTAAATGCTACAAAGTGCATCTTCAGCATGGTGCAAGACATTTTTATATATGTAACTCCTGTTATTATCAGTAGGATATATATCTACTCTGCCTTACTCCTGGCATGATACATTAACTATGAATTTATAGCTGCACTTCAAAAGAGCAAAGATTTCTGTATAGGTATTGCTGAATATATACTGGGTTATCTTGTTTTTACTATGTTACAGGGAAGAAAAGTTTGCCAATATCTTGCATACCTGTACAAAAAAAGAGCAAAAAAGGAATAATGTATAGCTGAAATTCCTCACCAGCACTGAAAGGCTCTGGAAAGCTGCAGCAGCACATAAATAAAGAGCAACCCACAACTCTGTGCCAGATACGACTTAGTTGGGAAACTATGCAGTGATTAAACAATGAAATTAAACACATAAGACCTGGTACATTTAAATATTTAAATGCCACTTTTCATAACAAATCATACTAATGCATAACTGGGAGTCTGACCTTGCTCTCGGATGGCCTATAATACTGCGAGCAAGAGAGATAACTTTGTGCATTCCTCTACATCGTCATTTATGATCTGTGCTCTCAAATAAAGGCAGGGCTACCTACATGAGATCTCGATTAGGAAACAGCTTTGGTTTTATATATTTATCAGGGATATGACAGTAATTTTGAAGTGAAAGGAGTGTGCTTTCATATAAGCGTAAACCTGAAGTAAATCCATTGACCTCAGTAGTGCTACAGGAAAATGCAAGTCTGGTTTCTTGATGGCTGCTACTTAAAAGTTTTCTCTTAGTATTTTAGCTACTGCTTACATTACCTTATTGAATAACTCCATGGCTTTTTTCAGTGGAGTTATTCCCCCCGCTTCATCTGCCATTAAGGTAAACTTCCCGGTGGAAAATCCATTTAGATATTCTTCAGGAAAGAGGGCTGCAGGTGGGAGAAACCCTCAGCAGAAGGAAACCTTTGTACCAGCTTTGTAATGAAGAAAAATATTGCTGTGTGCTTCCAGAGACGTTTATACTCCAAAAAGGGAAGATCAGTAGCAGTCTGTGCTGTGGCATACTGAGCAGGAGCTCTCAGTCTTTTAGTGCTTTTATTTATGTCAGCAAAGAGCTGGTTATAAGATGTTGGCCCCTCCTTGTGTCCATGCCAAAACTATATTAAAGATGCATGTAAATACATTAAGTGCTTTCCTAAAATTAATTTCCCTTGAAAGCAATTGCATGACTGTAACAGCATCGTACAGTCATTGAGTAACTTGCTAGTTTCTGTTTATGACATGTCTGTGTGGAAAAAGAAATGCCTTGGTAACAGCTAAGCTCACTTAACTAAGAGGTTAAAACAGCAAGAAAAACAAGGTAACTTGGGTTCTACCTCTGGGTAATAGCTCGAGTTCAGATCAGCATTTTCCACAGATCTCAACTCCAGGGGCCAAGCAGAGCTAAACCAGACTTGCACTGTCACTGTCTTGGCCAAGGCTTTGTGTAGCAGGAGGGGGTGGGAAAAAGCTCAGTCTGGCACTATGCTGCTCTAAAAGTCATTCTGCCTTGCACAGGGAGCCTGCAGCAATGTGAATTCCTGAGTCAAGATTGTCAGGAAACGTTTTTTTATCTGAAACTACCTTTAAAACCATGTTAAAAAATATCAGTGGAAATGGATCGTTCTCATAGAAGTCTTTTATCATGGGGGCATTTTCTCTTTGGAGAGAATTTATCTTGATGGAAATTTTTTAACCAGATTTAATCCTACAAACATAGCATTTGTAGAACAGACATGCAATGGCCCTTGGGGATTATTATTGTAGCCCCACCCTGACACCTGCACATCTTCTGTTTGGTCGGATATTGCCCTGGGGAAAATATTTGCTCCTACATGCAAGTCTCAGAGTTTAAAAGGATTTTCTATTACAAATGCTCTGTCTCACAATTCCATTTTTTTTTTAAAATCTGTCAAAGTGTATACTAAGTGTGTGCTTTATCTCCATCATTCACTTCTTTTCAGTTATTGTTGTGGGGTGCTTTTATGTGTGTGCACATTCATGTGTGTATCTAGCCCACCATCCATCCATCCATCCATCCATCCACCTACCATGGGGCTGTTGGGCAACAAGAGCAGAGGGGACATGTGGCTCAGGCTGTGGACCTCTCACCCCTAGGCTGAGAGGTCATGTTCAAATCTCATTTTCTGATGCTGTGGACAGGTCTGAACAATTAGTGGCTTCATCTCTCAAACAAGGTTTGGACCTAGAGTTTCTGAAAATTGAAGACTTCAGGGGATATTTTGAAAAGAAAAGAGGAATAACCCCAATGACTTGGCCAACATCCCAGTCTTCAGCGGAACTAGCATCAACACAGAGTGTGATTAATGCTAAGTACATAATGGCTGCCACATCTGCCTCTGCAAGCAGAAGGTCTCATGCAAACAAGCTTTTTATTCTTTCTGGTTCCGGCTACAAATCAAAAAGTTTCTTTAACTGCAGGACAAACATTGTAAAATATGTTGGTGCTCTAGTGTTTTACAAAGATTATTTTGACTTATGAATATGTTTTCACTGCCAATTTTAAATTAGTGTAATTGAAATACTTTCAGAAGATTTCCATTCTTCTTAAAGACAACAGTCTGTGGCCTGAACTTATTGTCTTCAAACTCAACACTGCTGCTCTGATAATCTCTGTAAAGACAGAACAGTACTTACTGTTCAAAGATGGCATTTTTGAGTGAAATAAGCTTTTCTCATTCCAGTTTCTCTTGAAATTTGATGTAGCTAATGCCGGAGAAGCTTAAATGGCCAAGTTTAATTTTATTTTCAGAATTATACTCTATCCCAAAATATGTGTTTAGAAAATCACAATGTTTTTGCGAACAAGCACATAAGAACTCAGACTGAGGCTCAGACAGTTCCCGTGTGGATCACGTATGCTTCAGACTTAGCACAAAGAGAAACTACATTAGAAGCAAATGTTACAAGAAAAATTTACCTTAAGCCATATAAAAATTCACATTACCAAGTGGTGAAGGTGGACTGTGGTAGCCATTTGTATAGCTGTACAGCTCCTGGATAGGGAAAGGAACATTCCTTGAGATCATACAATATCAAGCATTGGAAGGGACCCACAAGGATCATCAAGTCAAACTCCTGGTCCTGAACAGGACTACCCTAAGGGTGACTCCGTGTGCCTGAGAAGCATTGTCCAAATGCTTCTTGGACTTTGGCATGCTTGAGATCAGTGCCCTCCCCTCTGCTTGCCCTCCCAACTTCCTCTCTGTGAGGAAGCTGTAGACTGCTATGAGGTTTCCTCTCAATCTTCTCTTCTCCAAGCTGAACAATACCCACCAGCTTTTTCTTTGCAGAAATTGAGTCCCTAAAAAGTGGGAAATGAATAATTAAAATGGCAGAAACTCGCTCTCCTAAACTGTAGGAAATAGAGAGGTGAAATACATCCACATCTTACATGCAGCCTTAGCTCTGCTCTGAGTCCAGAAAGGCCAGCTCTGCATGCACCAGTAAGCTGCAGTAGCAGATGCATCTTGGAGAGAAACCATACGAACACTGTAGTAAAGTACTTGCAGTAACACCTTCTCTTTGCTATGGCAGAGCTCAACTTCTCAGACACAGTGAACAGGAGACAGAGATGGCTGATTGTCAAATACTTGGGATCATCATGTTGGCACAAGGACATTTTCCCACGGGGGTTACTTCTGGCACTGCAGCTTGGCTAGACCAGGTGAACAGCCAGTGCTTCCCCAGGGTGATATGTCCCAGCATTCTGCACTGCATTGCCTGGCGTAGCACTGTGCCAGGGGCAGCTTAGCAGTGTGCTGTCAGTCCAAAATCCCTTCTTTAGGTTTGTAATGGTACTTAAGGGGAAAAGCTTACACTTCCTGTAGTCTACTCTTCTCTTTTTTTCTTATTTTGCATTTCCTCTGCAACATCCATATTCATTTTCATGTCACAGTTCATTCTCTTCATTCATTTCCATAGAAATACAGCTGATATGCAGGTCAACAGATGTTTCGGTATTAGAGATGTATAACATGAGGGGGTTGTAGTTTGTTTGGGGTTTTTATATTCATTATTATTTGCAGAATTTCAACAATTACTAAAATGGGATATCCTGTGCAGGACCAGGAGTTGGACTTGATTATCCCGATGGGTCCCTTCCAACTTAGCACATTCTATGATTCTATGAAAGCAGTGACAATAATTCTAGTGGACAATAAATTAGTTTCTGAATGTTATTGGCCTTTAAGTAACACCTACACTTCGTAAGGTAAAGCAACAGGGATTGTGAGACAAGTCACAAGAAGTGAGGCTGAGCATTCATATAATCTTTGACAATCACCAGGGGAACAGAGGTTATGGAAAACAACCTTTGGAGAGTTCACTCCCAGCCTCTAATTTGACATGCCCTGAATGAGGAGAGCTTTGATGAAGAAAAAAGAGATGACACTGATGAAGACTGTTATTTGGCTTTTCAGCAACTATGTGGAAGCTGGAAGACCTAAAGCATTTCATCTAAGACTGCACAGCTACCAAGTCAGCACAGAATTGTGACCGTGAGCGATACAGGGTCAGTAACAGAGGAACACAATAAATTTGTTTCCTTTTGCCTCCCTGTGATTTAGAAGGAAATAATAACACAACCTTGCCATCCACAGCCTCCTCCCTAATTTACCAATGGAAGAGAAAGAGCTAATTTACCATGGTTGGGAAAATGTCATTGAAACATTGGGGACACATCATTACTGTGAACACAACTGGTTAGGGAAATACATGAGAAGTCTTCAGAATGAAACATTTTTTTTGTTTAGAAAAATGAACCTTTTTTTAAAACCTTTAAAAGAAAACCCAAAACTATTTTTTGTAAGCTTTTTGAAAGTCCTAAGAGGGGACATCTTCCTAGACTGGCACATTCACATTGGTGTTGTTGCCAGACTAACCTGTACATGAGGAACCACCTACTTTTCCTGTTCTTCATGGAGCTGCTGGGATCTAAAGGCAGATGTCAGCATAGCTTGAATGTTTTGCATTTCCATGCAAAATGACTGTTTAATGTGTATTTGCAGGCTGATGCTGGAAACACCACATAATTAGGCTGTGTCTAAGTAAGCCAAAATATTTTTGTTATGATATTTGAATGTTGCATTTTACAGATTATTTGTAAAACAAAAAGGAAAATGTTACCAGAAAAGAGGGTAGGGACAAAAATACGTCTGCTGATTTTGAACTTCCAGACACAAAGGCAATTATCAGAGCAGACTGTAGAAATATGCACCTGAAGGAGGCCTTGAGGGCATGTGTTGACGTTATGTCAGAACCAGAGGAATATCTGCTTTGTGCTAATTTGTGTCACTGTAGTTGGCTTGTATATAGACTTTAAATGAAGTGCTGATTTTAAATGAATATGCCAGTTTTGAAAGCTTGAGTCAATCATCGTCTACATAAGAAATCATAGCAAACAGAGCTATTTCTATGAAGATTTAAGCCATGAACAAAGAAGACTCAAGGTACTGACCATTCTTATATGAATCACAGATTAGAGTATCATTACCCTTAATGTACAGTGTGGTTAATATGCAGTGAGTACAAAGTGTATACACAAGTGAGAAGACCTAGTTTAGCCATAATATGTTATCATGTAGCAGGAGGTGCCTGTAACTTAGATCACAAAAACATCCATACAGTACAGTAGCTCTTGGCAAGTAAGTTTTAGATTCTTCTGTGTTGTAATTCTTTATAATACGGTCTTTTGGTATTTGAAGGGTGCAAACAGTTTGTATGCTTCCTCAATCACCTTCTAGTTCTTCTGCCCTCTCTTGAAAAGTTACTGCCTTCACTTCCTAGCTTCTGCACACTCTTAATCAAGTTAGAGATCATGTCCTTTTTTTCTATTTCTTGTTTCTTCCAGTTAAGTTTCTATACCTGCTTTTCAAGCATACACAGGAAGGCCACTGAGAAGTATCTGATGAGCAGGGAGAAAACTGCAAATGAGAAAACTCTTTAAAGTTTTTCCATAAGGATATTATTAGAAGAATTTAATTTGCTTTAGATGGCTCATTCAGGACAGTTCAGCAAATCCCATTATAATGAATACATGAAGGACGTGACCAATGGATTGCTGGATGTCAACAGTGATGAGATAACTGAGTATACTTGTGATTCTGACTGATATTTGCCTTGTCAGGATGCCAAGGGATCAGTGGAATAAATTGAAATGGATCAAAGACTTGTGCAGTGGGATATTTCAGAGTGCTAATTCTGCCAGTTTCATCATTATTCCTGGGGTTGTTTTGAAACCAAGCTTATCACTGATTCTTCTCCACATGGACTAAGGAAGCTGAGGGCTTCTTTCCTGAGGAAGTTAAGGAGCTGGAGTTCAACCAGCTTTCTGGGGAAAAGGCATTTTTTAAAACACACTGGGAATTGTAATGGAGGAAAACTAGGGCTTTGAGATGTAATTGCTGTGACTTTGGGCCATAGAGTCAATAACATGAACAGTCCTAGTTTTAGGAACATCAGCATCATTGGTAAAGGATTAATCACTGAGAATTAATGCAGCATCCCAACATGCACTAATGGGAAAGGATCAAAAGGGAATGCACATCAGCTAATTTTGTTGAATTGACAAAGATTTGAGATTTTACCAACCAGATTTAAGATTGCAACACAGAAGTAAATGCCAAACCCGGGGTAGTTCTATTGATAAAATCAGGGTGGTTAGTGCTTGCCTACCTATTGGTAACAGTAATCCCATCAGGTTTGCTAAATGTTAGCAGTCTTTATCGTTATTCTGACAACATCTTTTAAAATATGCCCATTTTTACCACTCATCACCATAAAATAGAAACTATATTTATGCACACAAACAGGCTGCTGACATTCAAATCGACAAGATATCTTTCTGCTTCTACTGTTTGTGGTCTACAGCCTACAGACTCTGGTACATAAATTCCACCTATCAGAAAACCTGTCTTCATGTCTCAGTTTATACAGACATTGCTCACGATCAGCCTTAAGGATTTCAGTCCAAAATCAGAGACAATTTTTTTCCCCTGACTTTCTCTGGGTCTCTGAGTGCCTGGGTGCAAAGGGCTGGCTGGCTGAATCTATTTAAAGTGAGCTGCAGATAAAATGCTCTCATTGTCAGACCAAAAAGTTCATGCCTTGGGACAGCAGCACATTGTTTGGAAACACTATAAATGTAAGAATACCAAGGCTGAATTATTAGAAGCATAATTAATGAAATATAAGATTTTAGATTATTATCATTCACATCTTCACTGTAATTCTGTCATGTCTTATTTGCTCCTAAAAAATTAAAAGAAGCATCTATCTTCAGTTCTTTAAAAGAAAAGTGAATTCTTCCTGCATGCAAGACCTAGGACAGCTGTATATACACACTGTACACAAATGAATGTCACATAGCAAAGTGAAAAACTGAAATTCTCCAATTGTTTTCCATTGTTCTAAATGCAAGCTTTAGCGGTGCTAAGATGTCAGTGATGCAATTCATCGCCCAGATGTGAAGTAATATTATGTGCATTTTAATTAAAGGCAGTGGTCCTGATCCTGCTGAGGATTTGGTCATTGATGTACAGTGGAGCAGGGACAGTCTCAGTTCTCAGTAGGCAGTTTTCAGTATCTGGAAAGCTGCACCTCCAGCAGGAATTTTATTCAAAAAAGTAGTGAGGTTTTGAAGTGAATGCTCTGATCATCCTCACTCACTGTGTATTGGCTTGGTTTGCAGAGTGGGTTTGGTGCAAATATAAGATATTCTTTCTGGGGGAAATGAAACTGTAACTTTAACTCCAAAAGTATAACAGCTGCACTCCAAGCCTAATTAGAGCAGAAGGATTTTGAACCACATGTATGGTAGGCACCACCCCCAATATAAACCTAGAAATAGTTCAAGCATCACAGTAAATCTGTCCAAGGTAAGATGCCCATACATATATATTCCAGGGAAGTGGTTTAGTCACGATGCAAGTGGCACTTAAGGACATGGTTTAGTGGTGGACTTGGCAGTGATGGGTTAATAGTTGGACTAAATGACTCAGATATCTTTTCCAATCCAAATTATTCTACGATTCTATGGTTCTATAAAAGTAGGACTCAGTACCAGTTATTGCCAGCTGCTGATCTGCTCCTCTTGCATGGAATTGCTGATGTACATGTGACTGTGCTGCTAACACACAGTAGCATGCAGCCTACTATGAAACATTGAACCTGGAGTCAGGTTGTGTAACAACACACATTTGCAAAACCAGATCTATAAAGCGTGGGATCAACAGTGAAAGCTGTGAAAATCCAAGAACTGTACCTAAATTTGCAAATAATAACAGGTGTTTCTCTGCAAGGTGAGTCTTTGGATTTTGCTTCCTTTGCTCGTACCAGTTGCAGGCTGACATGAAATTGAAAGAGCTTGATTTACTGTCCAGCCATTTACATGTGTCCAAAGAAAATGTAATGGGAATGTTTAAAATCATCCCACCAGAAGCCCAGACCTTTCATTCCACTTCACACTCGCATTTGTTAGTTTAAGTGATTGGGAAGTAGGGGATATTAATGCTGCCTGACTTCAGGCACCCATCTTAGGAGAGCAGTCTCCCTGGACTCTGTGGTCACTGGAAAGAGAAAGCCCTTTCTGGAAAGCAGCGCAGACCACCTATCCTTGATGACTGAACTCAGACTTTGTAAACAATCTCTAGCAGATAGCAATAGAATTAGAACCCCTAAAATGTAGAAGTGCATTAAAATAGTGAATTAATGCATTTTAATGCAATAAAAATTATGGAGAATAAATGATTTTTGCACAGCATGGGATTGAAAACGAACATGGTTATTTCATGAGAAACACATGTAATTCTTAAATCCAATTCATTAGAATTTTAGGTTGTAGAACCAGAGGAAAATAATCCTAAAGCTTTATGATTATTTCCCTTTTAAACTACTTGATAAACAGCAACCAGGAGAGCCCTTGCTTGAAAAAGAAAAGACCTGGCAAAGCTTCCAGTTAGAGCAAGGATAAGACATGATTACAGTATGTTTACTGGAACATGATAAAGTAATTTGAAAAAACAAAAAACACTGGAAACCTCACAGTTGCTTTGGATACGTATCCTAAACATAATGCAAAATATGACATTACCTTTTTCATTTCCTTATAAAACATGGAAAAAATAAGAGAATTATTTTAAATTGTTGCACTTTATGTTTTTATCTTGGGATAAACAAAGATCACTGTCAATAAATTCAGAAGGTGTTACTGTGAGTGCATTTTACAATCTTATGCATGTTAGTGGAAGAAAGAAATTCTATTTAAAGAAAGTATCTGACAGAAACAAGCAAATGTGGATAATTCAGCATGCAGGCTAATTCCCTTTACGTAGACTTTCTCATGTACTTTTATAATTATGTAAGAACATCCCATCCTGAAAACCCCATCTGATTGCTAACAATAACTAGCCTTTCTAATAGTTTATAAGTCCAAAGGCGAGCTGGGAATGAACTGGTATACTGCCTAAATGGCAAAGGCCAAAAGCTTTTTGGTTTTGAAGGACCAAAAGCTGGCATAGTGTCAAATGGCACTTTGGCAGAAGTCAAGCATCTCACGGATATATATACACCTATATACATGTACATATATACAAACATAAAGACATATGCAAGCTTAGCATCTTTCCAGCTAGAAGCAGATGCACCAAGGGAAGTGCTCGCATCCAATTCTGTTGCACTGCACAAGAGCAATGGGTGCTACAGACAGAATTCTTGTTATATGTATCCGGTTAGATTAATACAAATACCATAATTAATATCCTGGCAGTCATTTCACAGGAACTGTGCAAAGACATATACAACTCTGTAGCAAAATGTTTTATTATAAGGACTGACACACATGCCGGAGAGCTAACCCATCTTCTTGCACCACCTTCAGCCCTTCATGTACTGAAATGCCTAGTTCCAGTTTATCATATCCCTTCATCCCCTTAAAAATTAAGGCTCCTGCTTATATTGAAGTAGAATCCTTAATAAGTATACGCTTACTTAATTAGTGTACATGTAAGCATATGCATACCTACTTGGCCTTAGAGGTTTCAGTGGGACCGATTACATGATCGCACCTCATTATATTGATTAATATTGTGTGAAAATAAATGTTCCACAGATTTCTTTACAGTCCTTTCCTAACTTTACTAAAATTAATAAATGCATTCTCTTCTAGGTATGAATATGCAATGCCTAGGCAAAGAAGATGACTCTTCCCTCATGCATCCAGTCATTGGGTGCTGTACCCTCAGGAAGTGGACTTGGCTTCCAAAACAGGTGTTATAGCCAGCAGACAGATGTCATTAGATGTTGGTAGATAGGGTGTACACAAAAGATGTCCTGAGAACAAGTGCAGTGGCTTGAATTCTGTTCTCTGCCTTGCCTCGAGGTCTCTTTTGTTGTCTTTGGCTTCACTGTTAAAGATCCAGCTGGCATCTGCCACCTGTTCATGTGTAGTTCTGGCCAAAGCCATATGTCCTTGCTGCTGCTCTGTCTGCTCCTTCTCCTGGACTCACCTCATGAATTGCACTTCCTGGTTTCCTGGCTCCATCTGAAGTTCAGCTGTGCTCTTGTCAAGGTGCATTGTAAGCTTCCTGGTGCCAAACCCTACTTCCAACCATATGCCTGCCTTACTCAGTTAGGCTAATGACTATTATATGTCTCCGGTTCTTGATTTCAGATTGCCTTAATTACATCATCTGGCTCCTTCCTCCGCCCAGACTCCAACCCTGGGGCCTCACTGTGAGGCTTACAACACCCATGTCCCGTCATAACAGTCTTCACAGACAGATGCAGACAGACGGCAGCTTGTTTCACTGGTGCTCCAAGCCCAGCAGAAACCAGCCAGCTTTGGTCTTGGAAGCATACACCTACATTACCTGAAAGGAAGAGCTCTTTTATTTCCAGATAAGATACACGGAAGCTTGGAGCACAGACAAACTGAATCCATCTCTGTCTATACTTGCTCAGTTAGACATAATGTGTAAACCTATACTAACTTTTAGGATACAGATTAAATTTAAATACTAAGTAGAAACAGACTGTTTACATGTCTCAAAGGTTTGCCCAGATGTTGAGCAGTATCCCTTGTGACACACAGGTAGACATAGATAGGAATCTACTGTGTGGGTCAGAAAGGACCAAGACAGAAAAATTTCTACTAAACTTTCAAAAAACTGGTTGTAGCTTACCTGCAAGCAATATCTATGCTCACCATGCCATTCAGGTGAAGTGTAGCAACTTCATTTCATTAATTTGGGTATCAACCAAATTCTAGTCTCAAGTGCACTTTTTTTGAATATGATGTGTTGACCTTGGCTAGACACCAGGTGCCCACCAAGCCACTCTATCACTCCCCCTTCTTAGCTGGACAGAGGAGTGAAAATAAGATAGAGAACAACTTGTAAGTTGAGATTAGGCAGTTTACTAAAGCAAAAGCAAATGTTTGTGCGTGCACAAGCGAAGAGGAAAAAAATAATTTTATTCTCTACTTCCCATCACCAAGTGATGTCTGACCAATTCTCAGAAAGCAGGGCTTCAGCACGCAGTTGCTCTGGAAGGCAAACATGGTAAATAATGAATGCCCTCCTCTTCCTCCTCCTTTCCTTAGTTTTTATATCTGAGCTGATGTCATATGGTATGAAATACTCCTTTGGTCAATTTGGGTTAGCTGGCCTAGTTGTGTCCCCTCCCAGGATCTTTCCCATCCCCAGCCTATAGATGAGGGGAGAAACGCTGAGAGACAGTGCTGATGTTGTGCCAGCGCTTCTCAGCAGCAGCCAAAACACTGGTGTGTTATCAACCCCTTTCTAGCTACCAATGCAAAGCACAGCACTGTGAGGGCTGCTATGGGGAGATGAACTCCAGACCTGATACAGTTAATTAGGTGTCTCTATTTGTTTCAGTAGAGCTTGCTGAACTTTCTCAAAATATGTACTTCTATAAGTGAAACCCAAATCTTATTTCTAAAGTACTAAAATTTGAAGTTCAGGGCTTTATCCAGGGTAGTTAAAATAAGTTTACACCAGCTGATGATTTCATCCTGTGTAACTCCCACAACAGCAGATGAAACATCAACAGATATAGAAGATGCTAAAAAGATGTGCTTAAGCTACCTTAAAACTAACTAGTTTGGCTACTGTTGGTAGCATACACAGAGCTGCATAAAGTTCAAGTGTAAACTAAGTTAGGCTAGATTTAATTTAGACTACCGGAATTTTGCAGCTTAGGCTGAGCTCTGTGCTTGCATAGTTTGTACCCAATCCAGGCAACCCAAACCTAAAAAAGCCACTGTACACTGGAATCATTAAAGCAAATACTGAATCTAAAGGGTGCCTAATTAATGGCAGCTTTAGAAGCAAATGAAGCATTTATTAACTTCCAAATTGTTTCTAATACCCAAGTACCTCAATGGGACTGCTCCTAAGTACTGTACAATGTGAGCGACAGTGGCAGGATCTACCCATAAATGCTTCTAGGCATGTGACAGAGACAAATACTTTTGTGCTTTTGTTTCTAGGTAACTGCCTGGTTTTGTTTAACTATGTTTTGATTATGGTATGGACTTCACTAAACACTGTATGGGCAAATGGCATGCTTTATATTATATATAGCTTTATCTCTACTTATGAGGACCACGTGGGGTAATTGCTTCTTTGAGGGCTGATCCTCATCTCTTTACTAAAGTTAAAGTGTGAATCTGTGGGAACATTATATAACAGGGGAATGCGATTCCAGATCTGCTATAATATGTTTAACCTGAATAAATAATCAGGCTGGAAACTGTCTCTGTGTTGTATAACCCCCGCATAAGTCAACACATAATTAGATTACAGATTTTGGAATTTATACTGGAAATTGCTTACTTGCATAAGAAACTCCAGTGCGGTTCAGTGGGATATTATTGGGAGCTAATACAAAGTCAGTTAAGCAAGTAGGAGTTTATAAACTGAGCCTTGACTGTTTTAAGTAAAAACAAATTAATGCATCTAGACAATCTCTAGACAGAGCAAGAGGTCTAATGTGACCTCTGTGTGTGCATCACCTATACAATTATTACATTTCCAGAAAAAAATGTCATTAAAAATACTGCAACATGTGGGGTATAAAAGACTAAGAAATGTTTTTTCCTTTGTGCTGCTGCGGAGAAGTGTGAGTGTTATATGACAGTGATTGTATGCAGGATACGGTTGTAGGATATTCCTGTTTTGTGAAGGGATCTGCCTGGCATCTCTTTGAAAGTAAGAATCTTTGGAAATATGCAACGTAGAAAAGCAGTGACATAGATTTTGAATTTTAAGTATGGATTAGCTCTTTTTTATGGAAAAAAGACATCAGAATTGTACTTTAAGCCAATATTTTTTTACACTATTTCCTCTTCTTAAGTAGTTAGACCTTTTCTATAATCTTATCTAAATGCAAAATGATGAAGGAGGAGGACAAGATCCTTCTCCTTTTGAAGTAATCATTTGGCATTTATTTTCCCGGGACTAACACTGTGATTTTATAAAGATTGTAAGATTTCATATTATGCACAAATTCAAAACTATGAAAACTCTAAATTTTTTAAATATAGGAGCCCACAGAATTGTAAAATGGATATTTGGGAGCCCAGAGAATTGTAAAATGGATATTTTAACACAGAAATCACTTTAGTGTTTTCTAACATGCAAGAATGTTTGTGTTTTTTCAGAACACTCCTTGCTCGGTCAAAGTTCCCACTGCAAAAGAAGCTGCAGCATTGGGTGCTTCATCTCCAGTAGCCTTTTATATCTTTATTAAGGCTTTAATTTTAATATTTGAGATCTTAAATTGTGAACAGTGGGAGTGGGAAGATTCTAATTAATGTGACCAAAATTCTTTATTCAGCTCCTGAAGGTTAAATATAAACTGAGGTCAGAAATGCAAAACTAAGAACTTTGAATTATTTATCCTGTGTAAAATCAAGATTCAGATGCACAGACAGAAATGTTCCAACTTCCTGTTTGTTATTCTACTTTTCAGCCCACAGTCCTAAATAAGTAATCAAAATGTTAAAAATAATCAAAACAATTACATTTTAAAATTGTATCTTCCAAGTCTAATTATATACATAAGTAGTTAATTTTACTGTTATTAATCTAGTTGAAATAATGTAATATCATATCCACCCATTTGTCTTACAGTAAGTGTAATGTAGAACTTTTCTAGGATCAGCCTTTACTTTTTTGAGCCAGTTCCATTAGAGGGAGAAAGCAACAAAATGCACATAAATAGAAATCAAGGAATGCTTAATGCAACCCGGAGTAAAGTGCCTGATCTCAGTAAAATCCGTGGTTTAGATCTCAGTTATGGCTTGAAATAAAAATATACATAATCATAAAGAAGTACCTATACCAGTGTTGCAACAGGGAAGTGACCACGACCCAAACCTGCCAGGGAGGAAGAGGCAGGTGGGCATGGGAGATGAAGGACAGCACCAGTGCTGCCTGGATGTGCATGAGGGGGTGAGTTTCAGTTGGGTTCCTGCCTCACTTCTTGCTGTACTCCTGGGACTGAGAGTGTGCTAAGTGTGTCCCCTCGAGACTCTCAGTTTCTAAAATTAAGACTGCCAAGAATGAGAAAGTTTTTTTATAATTTAATATGAAAATTATCTATCCCTCCACTCACTACTGTGTTTGCACAGAATCCTATTTGTTAGCTGCCATGTGAAAGCAAACAGAAAGTGAAATGAAGGCAGATATATAACCTCCACAGAGAAGACAAAGGCAGTGCTTGTTTACTCTAGTTAGCAGATTTATTTTCCACATGCCAGAATCCACATCCAAAGGACACCAAACCATTAAAGAAACCTTCCCAGAGAGGAAAAAATACTGACTAAATGCTCACAGCTAAAACTATGGGTGAGATTTCTTGTGATGGTTGAGCCTATATAATGTGTTCCTGCTTCTGCAGAGAGTGACTCTGTCCTTCCTCAGGCCTGGTCACACATTCCCAAGCCTTTTGGAAGGCCCCTGTCACCCTCTGATAAGTCTGCTCAGCTTGCTAGCCCAGCAGAAAACTAGAGGAGCCAAGAAGTAAATAATCTGCCAGTGCAGACAGCTCACTCAAATAGGTGTTAAATGAACACCAAAGCCAGGGAAAAGACTGGTAATGGCATCTGTGCATCCAGGGGTAGGGAATTGGCAGTACAAAGAAAGGAGGACTGCCCCCCTTCCATGGCAGTTACCTACCTGAATGTAGGTAACTAGTGAAACCTTAGCCTAGGTCTCTGAGAAAATGCTGGAAGACATGCCTTTCTCTTAGGCAAAGAGAAGGCTGAATCATATATCCAAAATATTTAGGGAAATTAAAAAAATTTCTAAGATCTAGAGGTTACAGCCTTTTCCTCATCTTACACTCAGTGATTAAATAATGTTTTGGTGAGAAGAAGCTGTTTTTGAGTTACTTAAGCATCTGCTAAAAGGAAAATTAATTTTACAGGTCCCTTCTCAATGGAGTGTTTTGAGTTATTTGTGATGAAGGGGGAGTTGCAGGAGTTGCAGGCTAGCAAGCCGATTTAGGAAGGTTGGGAAGCATAATTTCATCAGATGAGGGTTGAAAGTCATACACTTATCAAACCAGAAGCCATTCAAGAAGATTCTGAAGTGTACATCTCTGAGCATTAACGATATGGATATTAAAGTTTCTGAAGTACCTTGGTGTTACGTTAGTGGTTGTTGTAGATTGATGTTACCTCAGACTAATTGTCTCAATTAAATCACTCTTCTTTTGAACTGACAAGATGAAGCAATTCTATTTCACAGAATCACAGAATCACAGAACATGCTGAGTTGGAAGGGATAAGGATCATTGAGTCTCACCCTTAGCCCAGCACAGGACAATCCCAAGAGCCACACCATGTGCCTGAGAGTATTGTCCAAACACTTGTTGAACTCTGGTAGCCTTGGTGCTGTGACCACTTCCCTGGAGAGCCCCTTCCAGTGCCCAACCCCCTCAGGGTGAAGAACCTCTTTCTAATATCCAACTTTAACCTCCCCTGACACAACTTCAGGTCATTCTCTTGGGTCCTGTCACTGGTCACCCCAGAGAAGAGATCAGTGCCTGCCCCTCCTCTTCCTCTCACGAAGAAGTTGTAGACTGCAACGAGGTCTCCCCTCCGTCTCCTCTTCTCCAGGCTGAACAGACTGAGTGACCTCAGCCGCTCCTCACACGGCTTCCCCTCAAGGCCCTTCACCGTCTTCATTGCCCTCCTTTGGATGCTCTCTAATAGCTTATTATCTTTTTTATATTGCAGTGCCCAAAACTGCACACAGTATTGAAGGTGAGGCCACACCAGTACAGAGCAGAGCGGGACAATCCCCTCCCTCGACTGTCTGGTGATGCTTTGCCTGATGCCCCCCAGGACACAGTTGGCCCTCCTGGCTGCCAGGGCACTGCTGACTCGTATTCAACTTGCCATCAACCAGGATCCCCAGGTCCCTTTCCATGGCACTGCTTTTCAGCATCTTATTTCTTTATGGCCTTGTGCTAAGGAACAATAGAAGGCCACCAAAGGAGTCACTTGATGGTTTGGGATGAAACCTGATCAGTTGAGCTATAGCCTGAGGAGTTACCTACAGAAGAAGTAGCTTTCCGTAGCAAAGGGGCTTGTAACAAATTCAGGGTAGAGAAAATCTGTAGTAGGAGTGTTTATTAGGACACTGAACTACTAGAAAAAAAGTGATTTCTGAGCAAGGAAACTGCTTTCAGTTGCTTGTTTCTGTTGTATTCAGAGACACAGGTCTTTATGAATATTCTTATAATAAGCACTCCTGTACTCTAACAGCCAATTCTCCTTCTTAAGAAACGACTTGGTTTTCACTTTAATGGCTGTCTGAATAGACTAAAGGAGGACATTATTTTTGTAGTGACATTGGTGTGTCACTATGTTACTGCATTGCTAAGACTTGTGAGTGCAGTTATGTCATATGCTCTGCTGGCTCACTAAAATAGAGCCTGTAGGCACCATGAGCAGCAGGGCATACCCCTAGATGCCCAAAATCCAAGCCAAGCCAATTGTTCAGCCACACAAAGATTTTAGTATTTTTAATTTAGAGAAGTAACATATTTATATACCCCAAAAATACTTTAAAATTAAATTCATATACCTTCTGGTAGCAAAAAGGCAGAAATCTAAGTCTGTCTGTCAATAACCCTTGAGTGTATGTATGTATGCATTGTGAGTGAGAAGCTAGAACAGGATGTCTTTCATTTCTATTTGTCAAAAATGTCTTCCTGCAGCCCTGGAAGTATGTTTCTTGGCTATGATATGTTCAGAATGCAGCTCCCAGGGAACATCTTGCATGCATTTTAGAAGGACAGGTCATTCCATTCCCCCTCAGTATTTAAATTGTGTGTTTCAACAGTACGCTTCTTGACTCAAGACACACACAAAAGTGGAAAAGAAACATTTTAACCTCAGAAATGCTGAGCAAAGGTTCATAAAAACTACTGTAGGATTACATGGCCTTTTGCACATCAAAATAAAGCAAAGATCCTTGTTCTCAACATCAAGAGGCCAAAATGGACAACTGTCATGGCAGAGTGTCTAACACTCTGTCTACATCCGCACACATGCAGCATTCTCAGGACTGCAAATACTAAATAGAAACAGAGCATCCATATTTCTGTTACACAACATATGTCCCAGTTCTTTTTCTTTTTTTCATGAAGTGACTAGACAAAACTTAATTGAAAGTAGGAGTGGTTTTATAAAGTCAATGTTATAAAAAAGTATATTTTCCTATTTCTGAAGGATATACTTTTTACTAGTCAAGACAACTATTTTTAGCTTAACCCATATACTGTTGAAATTGTCCATTGAACATACGTCTAACTGAGCAAGTATAGACAGAGATGGGTACTCATAGAAATATGTGAGAGCATCTCTATGTGACTAAAGTCTAAATGTTATCTTGCATTGCCATTCACGAACAAAGAGACACCAATCTGTGTAAAGCTCATAGAAGATGCTGGTAGAATACACTATTGCAAATCCAATTCAGAACTGCACAGTTTATAAATCTGTGCTCTGGTTGCTATGGTAGTTTTAGTTTTGGTTTTGGTGACTCAGGATTATGCAGCATCAAAAAGTAACCCATCTTGAAATGTGGGGTTTCTGTGTAAGAATCTTACTCAGAACTGACAAAATCAAAGAGCAAGAAGTCTACTTCGTACATAGTTTACTTGAAAATTGATAGCAATTTGCACACAGTCTTCTTACCATTTTTTTTCCTTTTTTTGATAAGGAATGTATCTACTAGAGTTTTCACCGTTACTTGCGTGGGTGTAAGATAAGACTAGAGAATACACCAGATTTAAAGATAGAAAAGACTATGACTATTAAGTAAAACAATGAAAGAAATGCCTTATTCTTATGGTAAGTATCTCTGCCATGGCCTTTTCATGTGAAAAAATACTTTTATACTTTCTAATCCTATCCCTCCTATTACAATCCATGAGTCTTTAAAAAATCTGTTAGATTTATTACATAGAAAGTTTTGTGTCAATATATATACAATATTTTTCACTATCCCTTCAAATTACTCTCTTTTTACCAGAGCTAGGTTTGATGAAATTAATTGTGATATATTAGTTTTTCTTCAGTGTGGAGAGAAAAATGTTAGGATAAAATTTTTAGAAGCTACACTGTGTCTAATGCTGTTCAAAATGAAAGACAAGACATCTATTATCATGTTGGAGGTTAGAACAAAAATTCTGCATCTCAAAAGCTGACTATTTTGGGTAGTGCAAAAGCTTCATCTGCATACTTCTGTGATCTAGAAGCCTGTGGGAAATAGCTTTGAACAATGGTTGTAACACTTTTAAGAAAAAATGGAAAACCAGAGAGCACACTGATAACAATCTCATTGCTAAATCATTGTATTGATCACTTGAAGCCTGACATTTAATTAACTGGAAATATATACACACATAGATGCTATCTCTGCAAATGTTTACATGATTACCTCTAGATGAAAGTAGTCCTACTGAATTCAGTGTTAGTATTTGCATGTGGAAAATTACCTATTCAATCACCTTTAGTGCAGTGTATATACACACACAAACAAAGGATTTAAGAGCACATCTAGTGTGTTGGGTAGTCTGGTAGCAATATATCAAAACAGCCCAATAAAAACAGATCTACTTACTGTGTCCTTAAGTTGGGCACATCAGGTAGCTCAAATGGTTAACTGTCTCTTTTTAGCATACTATGATTATTGTAAACCCACATGCACACTTATGCAGTCATCTAATTCACTCTTGTGCTATTCTCTTGCAGTAGTAGTGACTCTTTCAGAATTAATTTTATACTCACTTTCAATATGGCCTTCAAAGAGAGTCTGCTCTAGCCCTCTGCACAGATGAATTTCACCCTCCATGCTGAGGTAGATAATTGGAAAAGAATAACAGATTTCTACAGCAATTATTACTGGTAATTACAGGTTTATCTCAATTAGTACCGAACTAGAATCTGTACACAGCCTCATCTCCTCTCAGCTACACTGATTTTAAAATGAAATTGAATGACATTAGAATGGTAGGATGAGGTAAAGAATATGGCCCAGTATGCCTTTGCTATTGAAGTTACAAACTTTTATGAGAGATACAGGAAAAATAAAAATACAGAAATCAAAAAATAGTTTTTGTTATTAGTAATAATAATTTTATTATTTTCCCCAGCTTGTTTTCAATTTTGTTGAATACAGAAAATGTGAACAACGGCAGAATGACATGAATGACAGCTTTACTTTTTGCTTAAGGAAGACCATATGCTTTGCTAGATTTAAGAGCCCCATATAATTTCCTCCAGAGTGCACAGCTGTCTCAGAAAGACATATGTATTCTACATACATGGAATATCTGAATTTCAGTTTGCTGTACAACTGAATTATATGTTGTCTGTAGAGTCTGCAAAAAGTCTCAAACATAACATCCAACCATAAGGTGCAATCCAAAAAAATTTAAAAGTCAAGGAAAAATAAAGACAATAGCTGCAGTGCATGGAAACATATTTGCTGAGGTTTTCTGAAAAAGCTGTAGATGAATCAGTGAAAAAAGCCCTGGAAAAAGGAATAAAAGGAAAGTATTAGATCTGGTCTTTAAATCCAGACTGTGTGATACTTAAGAGCAGAATCAAACTGTAAATCTTCTGCATTTCACTGAGAGGCCAAGAAGAGAAGATTGGAGTTAAAGGGAGATCCATGACCAAAGAGAAAATGCTGAGCTGGAAAATTTAAATCAAGGAGAGGAGACTGGAGCCGATCAATTTGCCTAGAACTACTTCGTTGCTAATAAAGCACTTGACTTAAATATTGCTTGCTGAAATCAGTGTATTACATTCTTCAGCTATGTGGTTTCTTGAGGAGTCAAATTTTCAGTCAGTCAACTGAGAGAGAGAAAGAGAGAAGCAGCATGTTGGGGAAGAGGGTAGTTGTACAATATCAGGGACATTCAGCGAAGGAGAATGCAGCTTGTATCTTGCTTTACATTTTTCTGGCTTATAGTTTTCAGGTCCTTAGGAAATGGCACTGGATTGAGAGTCTGTCCCCAAGGAAGTTTGCCCACGAGGACAAGACCACAGCAGGAGGCTGGAGCCCACGCAAATCCCCTCCTTAGACATGAGTCACGTGATCCAGCCAAGCTCCCAGATGGTAACTATCCATACGGGGCTGATCGTACCAGCACTACACCAAAGCACAACTGAATCACTCGTGTGAGTAATAAAAACTCAAAAGACTGCTTTTGAAGTGCACTCTGAAGAGTCAGCCATATTTTCAAACCCAGAAACCTAAAATGTACCCCTGGATAGTCACACAGGCTGTCAATAGGAAGGTATAAATTAGGTGCCAGGTAATCATTCATCCACCTACTTAGACTGCAAATCTTTCTCTGGCAAATCTTTCATCTTGACTACCAGATGTTGTCTTTTGTTCTCAATCACACTGCGCCTGCAAATTGTCAGTGCATGTGTCTCATGCACTGCTGTATGAGTAAATCTGACGGATACTATGCAAATATCTCCGATGAAAATCTGTTCTGAAATATATTAAGAACAACATATTGCTGCAGGCACCTTACAACTATTAATTCTTGTGAAATGCTGCTGACATCTTTATCAATAAAAATGGAACTAAGAACCCTGAGTTGGCTGTGAGACTGCCCACCATAAGAAGGAGATATTATAATTAGAAAAGTGCAAATCATGCAAAATTTGAAGTGCATGAGGTTTGGTGACCCTCTTAAACTATACGTTGTTTCCTATAATTAGTTGAAAATAAAACTCACATTTTATCCCCAGAGATGATTCCATTTAAAGCAAAATACATATTGCCTTTAGCTAAAAAAACCATGCTGTGCATGGAAAATAGTTTATTATCTGTAATAGCTTGGTTCCTAGAAGTTGCAACTCTGAACGAAAACATTTTAGTCTTTGGATCCTCAAATGCTGCGCTTGTTTTCTCCCAAGAGAAAGGACGTTGTGCTACTCCAGGCTTTCACATCAAGGAAGTGAACTTTAGGCGAAATGGACAATAAGTACAAGGCTTTGTTTGCTGTCACACAGAATCACAGAATGTTGAGGAATGTATGCACCTTAAAGATCATCTAGTCCCAACTCCTCCATGCACAAGGACACCTCCCACTAGACTGGGTTGCTCAAAGCCTTATCCAGCGTGGCCTTGAACACCACCAGGGTTGAGGCATCTGCAGCCTCCTTGGGCAGCCTGTTCCAATGTCTCACCACTGGGACAGTAAGGAATTTCTTTCTCATATCTAGTCTGAATTTCCCCTCTTTCAATTTGTACCCATTACTCCTTGTGCTGTCACTACAGCTCCTGATGAAGAGTCCCTCTCCGGCTTCCCTGTGGGCCCCCTAAGAGGTAGGCGCAAATGTGGAAGGAAGTGTAGGGGCAAATGGCACCTGGTGCTTTTGTACGTCACGTTGGTTGGTCATGTGCAACCTCCCAAAACAAAGGACCCTCAGGAGTTGTCCCATTTCTTTCCTCTTTTCCCTCCAAGTGTCTGCACGTGTCCCTTTTGCCAATACTGGCAGAAACACGGATGTCGCTACAGGTGACACAGAGCTCGCACGCAAGGGCTGGTAGCACCTTCAGCTGAGCCGCCCGACGCAGGCCCGTGACCACCAACTGGCCCAGCCC
>VZRE01004669.1:44341-169544 GCA_013396775.1 Cephalopterus ornatus
GGCTGGGCCTCTCCTCCGGCGGGGAGGAGGTGCCGCTGACCCTCTTTCGCTTTTCCCTGTTGGCAGCGCCTCCCTCGGAGGGCCGGGGGCCGCGGTCCCTACCTTGGGGAGGTTGCGGGGCTTGGGGGCAGGTGCTCCCCGGCGCGGGGGGGTGGCCGCAGGGGAGGAAGGCGGGATCGCCTCGGGGGGCGCTTTCCCCGCTGCCCCTTGCCCGGGATCCCGGTAGCAGTTCCCTGCTTCCCGCGTCCCCAGGGTTCCGCAGCAGTTGAGCTGATTAAATCCCGCTTGTGTGTGCGAACGGGCGTGGGGAGAGACGGATCATCTATTTCTCTCCGGTTTCTATGGGGAACCAGTGTTTTGTTCCTTATATAGAAACGCGTATCAATAAGGGGCTGCTTGTTTTCGTTACCGATGGCTCCCGCCGCAGTGTGAAAGCTGAACTTCAAGGGAAGCAGGGTTCTTACATTTTTCTTCCGTGCATTGGAAAGTAGTAAAAAACCCAATCCGTATGGCTTTGTTCTGGTTGTGGGTATGTGGGAGGGGGTTGTTGGTGCCGAGGGAGGTAACTTTCACTTGGGGCAGGGGAGAATGGAAGGCAAACTGGCTGTGGAGTTTCCTCAAAATGGATGCTTTGTGCATGTTGAACTTCATAGCAGTCTGATTGGAATCTCAAAACGTTAGCCAAATAAGGAAAGGCTGTGGCAATCCGGAGATAATGCGGGTTTGCCTGAATAGTTTTTTTTCTCTAGAAGGCCAAAAGCTTCCACACAGTATTAGATTCACTGAATATCTGGAAAGCAAAAAAATTATCTTTGACAGGCCAACTTCTCGTTCTTAATTTTAGAAGCTCTTCAGGAGTTTAAAAAAAAAATCTTAATGATTACGAAGTGTAGGTTGATCAAGTAGAAATATTCCCAAAATCGGTAGGTGAGGTAGTTAGGGTGTTGTTTTTACACGGCGCTTTTCTTGCATTAAACAAAAATGAGAGGGTTAGTTTATTTTCTCCATCCCATATAGATTTTTCAAGGGTGTGAGGCTCTAGAAATACATAAATTGCTCTGCAATTATCCCCTCCTGAACATAAAAGTTTCTATGACTCTTTGCTCCATTTCCTGTGTATAAGCTGTCACTTGCTCCCCTGTAAAGGGTGTTGGTTTGCTTTCAGTTGTGAACTGAACTGGAAGAATGAATGTGTTGTGGTTAAGCCTGTCAGCATGTTACTGCAGCACAGTTACCTGACTACAGGCTAACCCGTCACTTCAGTGTGAGTTTTATGTAATTATCCTCCTCTTATCAAGTTTTGATTGCTTCATGCTTCCAGGGAGCTCTTTACTGGAAGTCATACCTTAACTGGTTAGATCCTTGGGTCTGTAAGTTACTGTACTCCAGTGATTGGTAGGAAAAGATGACGTTTGGCTTAACTCTATTGTTAGAATAAGAGATGGCGTTATCTCTCTTTACGAAGTCCAGATGGCATTTTCAAAATGTCTTTGATACTTTCATCAGGATAATTCTGCGCTTAATCTCTCCTTTTTACCTGTAGTCAGCTCGGCATTTGGAAGGTAAAAGTTTCGGGGAACAGAGGCGAAGATTTACATCACTTCTAAAATTCTTGCTCACTCTCCTGTCCCTTCCCCCCCCTTCCTTTAGTGATACCAAAGCACCTTTTCTGATTTTATGATATTGAAAGCAAATAAGATCAGCTGTCAAGTTACAATCCTCTTGAGGCAATCCCATAAATGAATGTTGTGTGTTGCTATATAAAAAAAAGCCATATAACAAATCCCTGCCTATAACCAACTCTGAATGGTTTCACTTTATTATTATCAATAAATCTTATTTTCTTCTAATATGACATATAAAAGGTGCAAGTCACACACGATGCAGTCTGTAACATGGATTCATTTATCAGATTTGGCTGAGGCATGAACAGAGCTGTGTCTGTTCTCAAAGGAGACTTCAGAAACTTGTCATTCTTCCTCACAGTTTTGACTGACTGATGTCAGTTGTGTCAAAGTCCACATTGTTGTGTTTCAGACCGCTATGGTTTGCTGTTGCTTTGTGGGTTTTCGGTTGGGTGGTTTTGTGTTTCGTGTCATCTGTCAGATCCCGTGTAAATGTTACTGCTTCACTGGAATAAATTTATCACAGCAAAGAGAAAACGGCCGTACCTCTTTGGGTTGTCCTTTTTGTCTTCCATCACATTTTCCTTGCAGTTATGGAGAGCAAATGCATGTGTCTGAAATAGCAGTAGAATTAAATATTTAATGTACTGTTTAGCTTCTGATTTTCCTGATACACATGGCGGTTATAGGAGGAGACTTAAGCTGTGTTTTCTTTTTCATGGCCCAGGTAGTTGGAAGTGCTGAGGTGGAAGTACCATTAATCCTGAAATTTTGATAGACTTCAGATGTCTTTAATGGAGCATCAAGCTTTTTTACCACAGCCATTAGCTAAGCTTTTCCTTTATCAGTGGGAGTAGAATACCATCACCATCAGAAAGCTTTATGTAGAATTGTTTCTTTCAGCATACGGGAAAGAAAAATTTACAGTTGACTTGGTAACTCAGTGGTGAAAGGGGGTTATATTCATAGGTACCTGCTTCATCTCTTGACACTGCCAATGAGGAATTTTGGTTTATATTGGCATGTGCATAAATGAGTGGACTTGAGTGCATCATATCTGAGGGCAGGTCAATTAAATGTCTTTGAGATCTTGCAGAAGGGGAACAACTTGTCATTATATGATTATTATTATTATTCCTGTATGTGATGATGTCAAATGTTACTTACTTTAAGAACTTGTTATAGCACAAGTTCTCAGATTAGGCCTTTAGCACAAAGAATAAAACTGTGTGTACTGTTTTTCTATCTCAGAGATAAGCACAGTGTAGGATATTGCAGCAGGATAAGATGTACTCTGCTGCATAACCTGCATTATATACATAGTGTGTGCATGTGTCTCAAAGACCAGAAAACTTACTTTTAAATTGGACCTTAAATTTACAATCAGATATCAATGTTTACAATATGTTACTTTACTTGAAAGTTGAATTGGTTTTCAGTGTTGCATTCCCAGACAGTTGTCATGCAGGATGAGATCTAACTTAAAGAAAGTGCAGCTTTTCTAATCTGCCTTAAGAATTGAATGTAAGAGACGAAAGAAGCCCGAAGGTGAGCTGTGATCTTGCAGGTTATTAGTTTCTGCGGAGTCGGGGGAGTAAAAGTGGCGTATTCTGAAATACGTTAAGAAGAGACAATATACTCTTGTCAATAAAACCTGGCCCCTTCAAGGGCAGACATATTTATTCAAAGTGGTATTCAGTTCTGTCATCCTGAAAGCTTAACACCTATCCTTCCTCGGAGTTTAGACTCTCTTCTGCTTTCCCTGGCTTCCATGAAAGAGGACTTGTTTCACTAGCTCTGAGTGGAATTTATTGCTTAAGTGGCTGAAAGTAGTTTGTCTAGAAGTTATGTAGAGCTTTGTACAGGAAAGAGGAGCCCACCCTTTCTGAGCAGCACGTGGGAAGGCTGTGCGTGGTAGGGAGGGATCATGATGTTTCCTGGAAGCCTGGACTTCCTGTGCACGCTGCTCCCTTGGGAGTATGGGATGTGCACTGTGGAGTACCTGCACACTCCTGATAAAGAAAGTGGCTGAGATTAGGCTGTGCTTAGCTATGACAATTTATGCAGCCTGCTTTCTGACTACCTTTATTCTTTGAGGCTGCTCAGACTTAGGAGATAGTACCCTGGTTTTTGGCCGCATTCTCTCTGGTGAGAAGGTGAGTGCTGCAGCCTAATTCCGTAGCATAGCATGAAAAGAACATGTCCTGCTGTCCTGATCTTGCTTCTGCTTGGGGAGGGTACTGCTTTGGAGGTAAGATAAGGGGAATTGTCTTGGCTGTGTGTGGGAGTTATTGAGTACCTGCAGGTGGTGTTATTGGTGAAGGCCTCTACTCTTTGATGAAGGATTCATGTGCTGTCTTTTTGTCTGGGACAAGTTAAGTTTAATTAAGCAACGTTCCTATCTCTCTGTATCAAATAGTGATTTTCTGCAACTCCTCAACTACTGAACTGAATATGAAGGTGAGACTGTTTTACCAACATTATAGGTATATATTAGTTTGCAGGCAGAGCAGTATGCAGTGTTAAGTACAAGTTTTGGTTTGATGCTACTGCTGTAAGACTCCGCTGCGTTGATCTCTCAGTAGTAATCAAGGTGTTATGTGTTTCACTGAACACTTACTCCTTCTAATTGAGTAAGGACAGTTGTTGCTGTCTTAATATTTTCCTGAAGAGTTTTGTCAGGACTTCTGTTGGCATGTTCTTAGTACTTGATATGGTAATGAGCATCATTACAGTTGGCATCAACTGTCTGTCCTTGTTACACACCCTTTCAAACACTGAGTGATACAAAAGTTACATAAAATCTACCATCACTGGATGCATTTGCCTTAGAACTTGAGAAGAGGGCATTAAGTCACACTGTTGGGATCTTTTTTGATGAATGATAACATGGGTCATGTATTTGAGCTGGGGCCACAGTGTGTGCAGTGTGTCAAGTCGTAAGAACAAAGAACAGGTTGTTACAGTCTTAAATCTGTAGGGTATTTGCATCATAGCAGCAGCATCCAAAAACCAAGCGTAAGGAAGGTATGGAAATAGCTCAGAACTATCCTAGTAAAGTTGCACTCTTTTGGAGGGGAAGCAATCTTGCAATCACCAAACCTCCTAGATGTTCTACAACTGAGAATTTAGGAGAAATTTGCCACTATTGTATTATTTTATCCTTTTTTTTTTTTAAGTTTTCTGTCTATGCAAGAAAGCATAGAGAAAATGAGTCCTGAAATAATGGTAATGTTGACTTCACTTGGTGATTAGACTACAGAGGCATATTTGTTTAAAATCCCTTTTGTAATAGGAGTTGGTTCTTGTGTGGGCCATAGATCTTTCTCTCCATAGTTACAGTAGCTAGGTTCAGATTGTACAATAACTACTTGTTAACTTTCTACTGATCTTGTCATCTAAGGTTTTTATTTTTTTTTTACTCTTTGAAATGGAGGTAAGAAGAGGAGGAAAAAAAAAAGGTGTGATTTTTCATAATACACTCTTAAGTATAATAGTGAAAATCTTAAATGCATTCAAAAGAATTGTGTTCTTTTTGGTGTTTTATAAAAGAAACAACCATCTCTTCACCTTTTTAAGTTTATTATTTCTGAATGGTCTATCAAGTCTGAACCTGGGATTTCTATGTTTTCTTTTCATTGCTATGGATATTTCTCGTTCACAAATAGAATAACCCAAGTGAATTCTAGCATATAGAAATTATTAAAGTATTTAAAACCAGTTTCCATGTTAGCATAACTGACAGATTTCTTAAACTTGCTAGTCATGGGGGAAGAGTTCTACATTCCAATGTAAGGATGAATTCAGCTGGTAGGGCTTTAGTATTTACTGAAGCTAATGTTCAGGGACAATTTCTGCTGGTCTATCGTTATGAATTTCACTGTAGCATTATTGCTGTTTTTACTGTAGAGCTTTGTCTATAGTTTTCTACATATTCTGGTCTGGTTTTGGTATTATTAGAACACTTTTTCATGAAAAGTCATCAAAAAGCATCTTGTAAGAGTAGATGAGATGTGCTCTTTTATGTAAGAATCAAACTGATGGGAACATGGTTGAGTCAAGGCCTTTTTGTTATTAGCTTTATAGTAGCAATAATGCTATTCTTTACCAAATTACTGAATTTCAGTTTTTTAGCTAAATCTGAACTAGGAGACAGAAGCAGTCAGTATAAATCACTAGTAGAAATACCACTTAAGTCTTCTGAGGGATCTGTATTCCAGGTTTAGGAATATATATTACATTTTAGTTGGAACAGATAACTTGTTCTTGTCCAGTTTTTTACTTGTTTATCCCTTTCCTCATACTCTCACTTTCTCAAATTTATTACGTAGCCTAGTTAGACACTTACTGCAATCGTCTCAAAACTTGAGAGCCCAACAGATTGATAGCCTCTCTCTGTGTGATTGTGTCTCCGAAGGCTGGACTCACACCATGTGAAATTGAGGAACATGCACGTGTTCTGGCAAATACTGAAATTTTATCCAGGGATATATTCAAATGAGTTATACTTAGACAAACTGATATGCTCTGAAAGGAACATGGTTGCAGTTTTGGACAATTGTAGCAAGAATACACCTCTTCTGAGATTCTTGCATCCAAGAAATTGCGAATGATGTCTTTACTGCTGTATTGTAGTATATTGCCTTTTGCAACCGGACATGTCTATCTCGCATTGGCCTTTTTAGCCATCAGCGCGCTTGTAGCAAGCGTGGGTAGAGTCCTTCACAAATCTTCGTTCGCGAAGCCTAGCCATGATAGGTAGTATAAATATGGTTTATAACATGTAAGACATGCAGCGTATGAGGACACTTGCCTAACAAATATTAGTGCTCAGCAATATATTTTTCTTCGTTGATCTGGGCAAGGATAAAATGCAGACTGGAGTTCAACTGCAAGGCAGTGGAGCCATCCGCAAGCTGGGCAGCTCCTAATGCTGCTGGATGGGTGGTGACATTCCAAGCTCCTTTACTTTCCTATATGCATTCTTGAAATGACAGTCAATGGAAAGCATGGCATAAGAGTGGCAGCATTCCTCAGCTGTTTCCTTTCTAGTAATTTCAAAACTGTAAGATGGAACAAGTAGGCAAAAGATGATCAAGGTACTTGAGGGTATGGGGGAAGCATTGGTGGATCTTTTTTTTTTTTTTTTTTTTTTTGGCAAGACCTGGTACCCAGCTTTTCTGTTTCAGTTGTTTTTTGAGCTCACTGAATCAGCCTCTGTGCTTATCTTGGAAACACTGAATCTTTTGACGGCTCTTTCACAAAACCAAAATTAGAGCAATATGATGAAGTTTTTGAACAAAACTGTTTCCCATTTATGCCTGAGTGTGTTAGCACTTACCCATTAACAATATATTTGTTAGACTAATGGCTTCTAAAGGTCCGTTAAACAGAGTGAAGAGTGGAGTTGGCTTTATGAAGAGGGTGAAACTCCTGAGAAAATCTTGACCAGTAAATGTAGCCTCACTTTGGGGCTACACAGAATTAGGCTTTTCTTCAGGACTGCAAGTAAATAGTTCCTATACTACTTTAATTTCTGAATATTTACACTTGGTCTGTAACTAGCACGTAACCATCTATTTTGATACTAAATTATCGGTAAGCTGTGGTTGTTGGAAATGGTTCTAGCCCCTAAAACCTTCTGTCACGTCTAAGTCTCACTGATTTTTTATTTATCTTTTTTTTTTAAATCAGTCTGAAATAGCCTCTGATTTATTTTCCTATGTTACGATTGTAATTCAGGCTCTTGAGTTCAAACTACGACAGCTTGCTTTAATGTGACCAGCAAGCCAGCCAGTGGTGATTACTATGCAAGTTTTAGTTGTGGGGTGATTATTTATTTAGTTTTGCAGTTTCTGTTTTACCATACTGACAGTCAAGCTATAAGAGTAGCCAGAGTTTTCTGTATACATACTTGAGTATTTGAGGTTTTTTGTACATCAGGGAATTATGTGCAAGTCTTGGCCTGTGTTGTGGATCTGAAATACATATATTTTCGTGTGAGTTTCAGTTTCCTGGGGTTGTCCCAAGTTTTAACAAAAGTACTGTTTTTGCAGTATGTTCACAAATATATGCAATTATACTTGAATAAGTAGGCTTAATTAAATGAATAATCTTAATGAAATCAATTAGTTTTCCAAAAGTATACCTCACCAGCCATGAAACAATCCCAAACTATTTGTATTATCTTCTCAATCAGTTTGAATTTTTATTACCTTCCCTGTGTTCGATACAATGTAAGTAACCCTTCTTATTGTCGTTGCATCATTATTTTTTAGTTAGTTATGAAAACTCAGTGCTTTTAAACTTGTTAACCTGTTATTTGAAAGTGTTTTTAAACCTAGTGCTTTAGGTTCTGAACTTGCTCTGAATATGGGCAAAAATTATTTACCTTAGGTTTTAGTCAAAGTGAAAGTTACAGGGGCAGCATTATGTCTGTGGGCCAAATTTGGACTCTTGTTATTAATTAATAATCTCATTTCAATGAAATCGTATAAAACAGTGTCTTTAGAAAGCTTGCCAAATTTCACAATTTGCTATCACTTGTACTTTGTTCAGTTACTGTAGCAAGTTGAATTATTTTAGGTCCTAACAATAAAGGTTTTTTTGCATGAGGAGTCTGTACTTTGTCTCCTGCTCAGTAGAAAATGAAAGTGTAGTGCTTTACCTCTGAAAGAATAATTTTGGTGTAATGTCAGTTTCTTGGCTTCTGAGTGTAGCAGAGCAGAGAGGGTGAGTTGTGCTGACACTGGGACTGGCAGTGGGGTTTTGTTGATAAATGTCCCTGGACGTGGCTTTCTGGTCACTCATTTTCTACTTGCTTGCAGGCAGCCTGGCAAAATGCTTGGCACTTGTGTGTCCCTATAGCTATGTGTGTAATAGTGGTATGGAGTACTAATGCTGGTATGTCGCAGTGCTTATTGGGTATTTGTAGGCTTAGGAAGAGAAGCAGCTTTCCTCTACCTCTGTAAAGGAGTAACCTAACAGATCTAGCGGTTCTTGTGCTTAACACTTCTAAAATACTTGTAAAATACTGAAGGTGGGCTTTGTCCTCATCCATCAAATGTGACTCTGAAGAAGGCTTATGAAGTTACTGTATAAACCAAGTTTTACCTATAGCTGTATGTAAATATAGCAGTTGTGATTTTAAAACTACTATTTTTAAGGACAATATAGAAAACTTGGTGTGAATGCCAGAAGATACATTATATATTTTGAGTTTTATCAGTTACACACGTAAGATGTGGGGGTGGGGGAGCTCTGTCTTTGATTGTTTTCTCAGCAGTTGAAGAGATTGCCGTAGTCTATAATATAGTAAAAAAGTGTTGATTGTAATTATAACAATAGCATTTGCAAGCTCAAGTGGCTGTTAGGACTTGACTGTTGCAATTAAATATTATTAGGAATTTTTTCTGCAAAAAGCCTACCCATGTGAGAATCACTGTACCTGCAAACGAGTTAAGATAGCTTTCTGGAGCGTGATCATTAGTAGGTTTTGTGGCATAGGGAATATGGAAACAGGAGTTTCTCTGGGTGTACATGGAACAGTTCCTGAGAGAAGATCAACTGTTGGGTGTCAGCTTCAGTTTGACCTATAAAAACTTTACTCAAGCCTAGCAAAACAAAATGTGTGATGAATAAGATGGTGGATTTTAAAAGCTGTTGATGCTGTTAATGTTTTGGCAACCTTTTTTAGAGTAAGTGACCTGTCATGTCCAGTGCATGTGCTGGATTAAAACATAAAACCATGAAAACTCTGGCATGGAAAAACTTCTGTGATAGTATTCTTATTAAAGACATTTTGCTTTTAAGTTTGTTTGTAGGTGGTTTTTTAAAAAAAATTAAGGTTTTTTTTTGTTTGTTTGTTTTAAACAGCATATAAATAAAGAGCATTAGTAAAAGTTGAAGGCATGCAGGCTATGGGGATTCAAAGTGAAAGACCAAACAGCACTGAAATGTAACTTTGTATTAAGGAGCATTGGCATCAGAGCTGTAGTTTCTTCAGTGACATCATTCATCATCAACTACTCAGAGATATGACTTGAAGAGCTGATGTATAATTTTCACCCTTTTTGGAGATCCTCCAGGGACTTAATATCTGAGCAGCTGTTTGCTTACCTGCACAAGTACTTCGTTTTTAAAAGACAGAAAATCTCATGACTGCGTTTGGAAGGCTTTCTCTTAATTTCTTCCGGGACAGTGAGCACTTCTCATTTCTTCTCTGTAATTATCTAATATTATTTTCTATTGCCAAGATAAATGACTTAAATATGGGAGAATTTTGTTTGTTTTTTTCCCCTCCTGCTCATTTCACTTTGTCTTGTTTTGCTGATCATGTATTTATTTGCATTCTATTAATATTTGGAGGGTGCTTATGCAGAACTTTAACAGCCTAAATCAACTGATTTGGACTGCTTTATTGCAGCTTAAACTGCAAATATTACTTGGGTGTTTAAACTTTAGGTCAGAACCTTCAATTTCTAAAACAAAGATGGTTTAAAGTCTGGCTTCAGATGTTTGGCAGTTGAGCTCATGCATGATAGGCTGTAAAACTGAGGAGTGTCACTTAAGTAGGAGTGACATCACTAACTTTTTTTATCAATACACTTCTGTGCTTATCTTTAGTAGCTGTGTGTGATTCATGAGACCCAAGTTACATTGTACAGTTGCATAAGTTTCTCTTTTAAGATGTTCTACTACCTAGAGGAAGGTGGGCATGGGGAGGGTGGGAGTCCCTCACTGCTTGAAACACTGTATTCATACAACAACAATACTGTGGCCAGTTTAGCAGAGAATGCAGAATGGAGGGAAGTTCTTACCTACAAGACTATGCTAACACATGATGAATAGCAGAGTGATGGTGGTCTGCTGGAATAAGTAGGCAAAGGTAATGTGTCTGCACCACTTTCTTTGGGTGGGTGGAGGGGATGAGAGCAGCAACTAATTTGAAAATTACACCTGGCACAGTGTCTAAACTGAAAATTGCAGTAGGGCCACAAGTACCTGGCTAAATGGGGTAGTCTGTCATGCTGAGATAATCTTCTCTTTAGCCGTCAAGGTGTGTGTTTCTGTAGTTGAGCCAGTGGTTCTGGCTACTTTGCTGTCTTGGATTTGAATTGTGTGTTCTGATGCTTGTTTAACCTGGGGGTTTTGACTTGTCATCAGGTATCTCTGTCACATGCAATGTCCAGAAAAGCAAGAATCGAAGTGAAGTGCTGCATCTCACTGAATGAGTGGAAAAGGTCAGATTGGACTGGTTATGGTAAAAGCTGTAGGAGCTGCAATATGAAGTAAAGCTCACTGGAATACTCGTTCAGAAGATGCTATAGTTACAAGGAGCTGCGATCAAGAAAAGTTACATTTTTGCAATGGAAATAGATATTCCTTATCAGAGGTATCAGGGGGTTATAGATTAGAGCAAACTCATAGTGGTTTTGTTTGTTTACTTAGCTTTCCAAGCATTTGGAGATGTCAAGCTCTTTGATCTGTTTCACTTAAAGAACTTTTTGATTCTATCCCAAAGAGTGGTAGTGTATTTTTAAAACAGGCTGTTGTGATGGTTATGGTGTAAATGTATATATTTTCCTCCCCTCCCACTTCAAGTGTAAGTTACATTCTATGGTTAATAGTTCTTAACATCTTGAATGTCTTTGCAGCTATTAGGAGGAAATGTTTTCATGCCATATAGTTTATTGACTCTTGAGGTATCCCTTGTGTTCAGGATCAAATATGGAGCTGTGCTGTAGAACCTTCAGGTGTATTGTAGTGATGTAATAAACGTGTAATATCACCATGTCTGCATGCTGTTTTTACTACAGTTACTGTATGAATAGTACAGGTGCTTAGGTTGTTAATAGTGCTCTTCAGCCATAAAACAGAGTTAAAATGTTGGCTTTAATTGTCTCTGAATCTTTGCAATAAACTTCTACAGCATTCTTTTTGAGCTTGGGAATTCAAGTGAATGTCAGCAGTATTTTTTTTTTCAGAAGAATGTTCAAATTGGCAAGCTTTACCTTTGTACTCTTTATGTTTGCATTGGGTTTGACTTGTGATTTCAGTATATGTTCCACATACAATGAAAGAATTCAGAATTTTCTGTATTGTCATAATTCTTGCATATATTATGCCAGTAGTTGTAACAACTTGTTCTTCCACAGAGTGCCATAAATCAGTAATCCTTTTTTTCCTGAGTTCTTTCAAAGGACTGTGGATATTCTGCACTTGCTAGTTGGCAAACATATGTTGAGTTGTATATGCCACTCAGTTTGGAGATAGAGAAGTCTTTGACTGTGTGAAGCAAAAGTCCTGACTCTGCATTACTGTGGTATGGGATTATTTAATTTATAACTTCATCCGACACTTGAGCTAAAACTGCTAGAAGTAGATATAAAATTCTCCAGTAGTAGCTGAATCTCAGTAGTGAAGTTCAGTGCAACTTTTGCCCCAGCTGAGGAAGTTCTAGTGCACTTGCTTGATGAACTTAGATTTTTATTTTGTGCATGTACTGGCACAAGCAGCTCCTTCAGCTTGTAACCAGCTATGATGTGTAATCAAGTATAGCCAGATTGCTCTGACCTCCTGCAAGTTGGTCTCCTAAAATGGAAATTATTCATTTTGCAGATGGAAATTGGAGCCAAGCAGCTGTGAATTCCAGGAGACAAATACTGAAGCAAACTCATAACTTTGTTCTTCTGTTCAACAACCAAATGACAGTTGATTCCTGTATTTGCCACTTGTTTTCAGTCTGTGATTCAATGATCTTTTCTGTAAAGTCAGCAAATATTTGTATGAAGACACTGCTTAATATCCAAAGTTTTTGTTTGTTTGTTTAAATAAGTCTTTTCTTCAAAAATCCTCGCTTTCCCTAGCTTCTTCCCCTAAAATAATAAATTCTTGCTATTCCCCAACCCTCACTTCTGTGACTGCTGTTTCAAGGAGTTGTGTTAATTTGCGTTTAATCACTTTTATAGATGAATGGCAGGAAGCTAGGATAGGTTGCCAAATATGTGTGCACATTTTCATGCAGCAATGATGCTGATTACCTGCAGTTGTAGAGGTTGGTGTAGAACTGCTGAACTAAAAGGTCTATTAAAAGTGACAAACTACATGCTTACAGATGATAATTCCATGAATCTGTGCTCTGCTGTGGCTCAGTATAACTGTACTGCCTAGGTGGAAGGTTTCCTGTCCTGTGTGTGATTTAGCTTTGGAAATTAAAGATAAAACCTGGGTGAAATTGTGTTAGTGCTGTGCTACTGTTCTGTGGTGTTCCCCAGGGAACTACTTATTTAAATTTATAAAACCATAATCTAACTGTTGTAGAAATCTTTAGTCTTGTGTTGAAGCTTGCTGTATATTTCAGTTTTTCATGGAGGCTTGCAACTAGCACTAGTTCAGGTTTAGTTTTAGACAAAAACCTGACTTATAGGCAAAGGCAGAGCTAGAAATATATGCAGACCAAGTACCAAACAATTCTGCCAACATGTTCCCAAGGGTCCTGTGTAAACTAGAAGAAAAATTATGCAGCCTCCTTAAAACTGCCATCCTGGTAGCCATATTGAAACTTTGTCTTTGAAGAAAGAAGGATCTTGTGTTGTGCTCTAAGGCTGCAAAAACCCCACTACTGTAGCATAAATAGGCAGAATGGTAAGGATCTTTTCCCAGTAGGCAGGTCACACTATAAATTCTTTTTGGTGGAAAGTGCTTTTTTGGAGGATGGTGAAAAAGGTGAAAGACAAAGTAGAGCTGTGGTTTGATGAAAATTACTAAAAAAAAGCACATCTACTGATCCTTGAAGACAAAAACACTGTTGCACAGGTTTCACAGCCTTTCTAATTTACCTCTCAAGGAGTAGACACTGAGCGTGGTACTACTTTGTTGTGAGGTGGGCTGTATTTAAAGTATATAAAGTACCTTTAGATGCTGGCTGTTGAGTACCCAGTGGAAGGCTCTGCTACTTCTGCCACTGAAGTATCTGAAAGATATTTGTTTAACCTTTGTCCCGTTGCCTGAATACTTTTAAGTGAAACAAAAATGAGAGGATTTTCTTTTATTTTACAGGCTTTTTTTTTTACATCTGAGTTATGTGCCTTTTGATTTATATGGTCAAAGGAATACTGACTTCAAATCCTTGGCCACAGAAGGCAAGTAAATGTTTGGAGACAGGATACTTACTATAGTTGTGTACCAAACAATCTTCTGTTTCTTGTATTCTGGTTGGCCTCTTTTTTCCCCTTCCCAGGGCTACAAGAAAGGAGTAAAATGATTTTTGTTCTGTGCATCTTTTAACTGTGTACATTTAGCCAACAGTTTTAGAATGCTGTTTGATATTATATTGGCCTTGATAGCTGTGATAGCGTGGTCTTTCCTGTTTTAGTCAGTCCAGGCAAGGAGTTACTCTCCAGTCTAAATGCAAGTATGCAGGCTTCAGTGTGCTGAGCAGGGATGGCTTTGCTCAATCTATTCCTGGATGTAAGAGCTTACTTTTTTTGGCAGGTAGGTAGGCATGTGTTGTAATCTTTCCACCTACTGCAGAGTTAGTCTGGACAGAAGCTGTGTGGTCTTAGTTCCTGAAAAGTGTGAGATGGAAGCAGAGAAACTAGTGAAGAGGAATGGCAGCAGCATACCAAACAGAAAAGGTTTGTTATGGTAAGAAAGTAACAAGTTTTGTTATGGCAAAGTACTCTTTGTTCTGCAAAGCAGAAATGTAAAATGCAGTTGCTAACTTTAATGCTGTATAAGCAAGCAAATACTTATTTACTACATGTGTTATCTTGCATTACTTTCCTAGAGTTTTCAGAAATCTTGTCTTAAATTGTCTTTTGACTTTTTTCTTAAAGTACATTTGAACAGGTGAGTGAGAGAAGAGGTGGGGGCACTGGCTTGATGAAAAATGAATTTGAAAAGAAGGCTTGTTGTTTCTTTTTATTTTAATGAAAGTATGGTTTAGATTGTCTGCTTTGAATAATTATTAGAATTGGATGCAGAAATTTCAATGATCAGTTTAGTTCTTCAGGAGTATTGTTTGGGGAGATTGGGACTCTTACTGGTGTTCTAACTAATGCCTGTCTGCCTGTTTTGGGGTTCTTTGGTGTGGGTTTTCTTTTTCCTTTTTGAAGACTCTGCTGGTTTTGCTACACTTAGGCAGCTTTTTGGCTATTGAAGCCAAAATCTTTTCCAGAAAATCTGAATTGCTCCACAGATGTGTATATAGATATTTCTGGAGGTCCTAGAGCATGTTTAGAGCTCCCGGGTATTGCAGTAATACAGCAACTTAAGTGGTAACTGCTGTACTCAACAGCTTTTCTCTCATCGTGTGCCTGACATACAGACACAGCAGTAATTCCTGATAAAACAGTGGCTTCACTTGAGCTAGGCTCCATATAGACCTCTGGAGACATCGTTCCTGCTCTACAGTGCATTGTAGTGGAAGATGTGTATGAAATTTGGGGAGGGAGAATATAACCAAGTACATATGCTTGCTTGCATTTTAATGTTTGATTCTTGTTGAAGAACAATAAATCTTACTACATCATTTTGTCAGATATATTGTCCTTTGTCTATATCTGTACCTGGTGAATTGAGGGGCACTATAGTAATACTGGAGGAAAAAATTGTCCATGGTTCCTGAGCTGTCTGGTGTTTGCTTTGTGGTATTTTGATTTTTTTTTTTTCCTTATCTGATGAACAACACTACAGTAGTTGGGTAGACATAACTATTCAGAATTTCTTTTGAATGTGATAGAGTATCTTTCAACAGTCTACAGTTTTTAATAGGTTTTCATCTATGCAGAGCCAAGTTCCTAAAGTAATAAATTAAAACTACACAGTTGGTTATTTTCTAGAAGTTGTGATGGTATAAGTTAATACCCCTGATGGGGGGAAAAAAAAAAAACCCAACCAAAAAGTCCCTAAAATGCATCCAAAAGGTGATAAAACTGCTGCTATGTGTTACTTGATGGCAAAGAAGGAATGGGTTAAATTTTGTATATTGGTATTTAAGTATTGTAAAGTTTTGGGTTTTTTTTTTTTAAAGTAGATGGGCTATAACTCTTGCTTCAAGCTCACTGTAATTATTAATTTCAGCAAATTTTATCTTGCTTTAACCATCATTCTGTAATTGTGATGTTCTGAACATACTTAGACTGAAAGAATCCAATAAAAACAAAGGTAGCTTGCAGTAATGGAAAAAATGACTCAGTACAAGTTGAGAACAGAAATTAGCCAAAAGGCAAACAGCAATCCTTAAAGCAGCAGCTAAGTTTAAGCACTTCATAAACTAGATTTAAGATCATTCTGTTCTTCTGGTTTTCCAGTTACACGAGCACTTCAGTCTTAGTGTTCACGTGTTATTCTTACTAATATTTCCTAATTTTGCCAAACAAATTTCTTACTTGGGTGTACTAGGATTGATCTACCTTATTTAAGGACCATAAGCCAAAACTGTACAGTCATCTTAGGTTAAAGTACAGTTTAACTGAGGAAACTTACACCACACACTTCAAAATGACACCTGAAGCATAAGGGTGGTGCCAGTTTGTCTGTCAATAGCTGCATATTTCTTTGGAGTAACAAGGAGGTTGCTAGTGACAAAAGGGCCATCAGGTGTTCAGCTTCTCTGGTTCTAGGCTCCATGCCAGAGTTCTGAGATGTAGATCAATTCTCAAATGAAAGAAATAAGCCGTTTCCTTGTGAGCAAGACAAAATAATGTATTGCAGTTCTATATTTAACCTTCATTTAGACCTCATATCTTCAGTTCAAGACCTTAAGTACAGGGTAATTTTAAGTATTAAGCATTAATAGGGAAGATTGTGGTAATTAGGGAGTCATTTCTTCATAGTTGTGAGTGACACTAGGTCATAGATGTCTCATATAAAGAATGATGTTAATCATATTAACAATAAGGTGTTTCTTTCCTTGGATTCTTATCTAATTCAAGCTGTTCTAACTGTATCTGTGCCCAAACTAAAACTAATAAATGGAATATTTGTCTTAAATTACCCAGTCATATTCTGCAGTGTTATGCTCTTGCTGGACATGTAGCAGGTACCTACCAAAACAATACCTGGAACTTGTGTTGTAATAAACATTACAATTGGTTAGATGTTTACTTTACAGACATCTCTTTTGTTACCTCAGTGGTCTGTAAATATGCTTATAAATAACATGGCAGGAACTGACTCCTGATTTTATGGCATCCAAATGAGCTCCAAATTACCAAAAATTGGCTTAGTCATTTGGTTTCTTAAGAGGAAGTGAAAATTAAACACAGTTTATTCTTAAAGTTCTTAATTACTTTTTTCAAGGTGGTAATTCTCAGTTTTATACTCATTTTACCTTCCCACATTCACTCTTTGATGTTGGCTCCTGCATGAATGATATGCAGATGACTTAAAGCACAAGCATGCATAGACTTCTCCCCTAGATAGCATTAGCTTTTCGAATAAGAATGGGGAAGTTCCAGAGCAAAGGCTTTGGCTTACCTGTAAGGCATTGGCCACATGTAAGTCCATCTGTGTTTTCTCGTCTCATTGTTCAGGAGTCCACCTGAACACAGTGATTTAAAACATCAGGAAAATGAACACAATTCACCCTTTTTTGTTGTCCTTTTTGTGATAAAATTGGTTGAAGTTAGACTTGATAACTTCTTAACCAACTACTGCTAATCATTCTTTTAAGAACATTGTTAATCCATGTCTGACACCTTCATTGGGAAACCTCAATTATCAATGCTTGTCTAAGAAACAATGTTTAATTTATTTACAAGTCTGTATAGGGTCCTAGTGTGGACAGTAGTGAGCACACACTTAAGAAGTGAATGTTATTTCTATACCTGGAAACGCTTATACTCCTCGAAATACCACAACTTCAGTAGAATTCTCCATAAGGCTTGCCCATCTGTGGCTAAACTCTACAGCCCTGTCATGGTGTACTTGGAGTGTTCCTTTTCAGTGCTCACATTTAAAAGCATATGTTCCAAATTCTCCAAAACTGTAGCTGTAACTTTAATGCATCTTTCCAGTTTTTCTCTATCTCTACGACAACAAACAACTCCTACCCAAGCACACACTTAGTATCTGTTTTAGCTAAATAAATTGCTTAGCAAAAGGAATTATCTGTGGTGATGCCTAAACCTGTTTTACTGCAGTACTTATCAAAGTGCTGTTTCTGGTCTCTTGGATAATTATATACTCTGCTTTTGGAATAATGTGGTTAAATGCAAACTTCCAGAGCAGCAAAGTGGTGTGAGTATATTTTGTCTCACCACTGTTTTTACTTGCCATCTTCATGTGGGGCAACTTTGAATTTGATACAACTCAGCTCTTTCTTTGACCTGGTTAATTACCTCATCCATTCATAGAGGTACTGGTGTCCTGTTTTTCATTAGGGCTATAGGAAATGATTCGCATAACCATCTTAAAACCCTTTTTACTGAAACTCAACATCTACATTGATTTTTAAGGTAAATTTGTATGTATTTGATTGTTAAATATATTAACAAAATGGTGTTGCATAAAAATACAAAGAACCCCTGCAAAGTTACTGGAAGCTTCTTGTTCAGAAAGTGACTGAGTTTGATTTGGATTCAGCTACTCTGGATCTGAGCTTTTCTTCACTTTGAGCTCGGAAAGTTAAGGTTGCATTCTGTTTTCACAACTGCACTCTGTAGTTGAGATGCAATTTTGTGATTAGAGTGAGGATGAGCACTGCCCCAGCATGTGATCAAGGTCAGCTGTTTGTAGGTTTTGAAAGAAGAGTGCTTATTTTCCTTTGTGACCTTACAAGGCTTAAAACTTCTAAGTTGTCTCTTATTAAAGCTCTTAATTTGCCCTGACCTGAATTTTCATTCTTCTCCTAAATGATTGTAAAGGCTGCTGGGCTGAGTTTTGTTGATAATCAGTTACCTTCTCCTCTCACAGTTCCTAGGCAGCGGGAGTGGTATGAGGAAGAGGAAAGATATGAACTGATCGTAAAATTTTTAGCTAATGACTGCTAGTGACTGGATGCAAGGTCCAGAGTGAGTGTGCAGCATCAGCTGATGTCTGTGTAGAACCTCACTCCTTGTGCATTGCAGCTCAGGATGTGTAAGTGTGAAGTATGTGGCTGTTTTAGCAGCCTGTTCTGTTTCAGACATTAGTGACTTCCATGGGAAAAAAGTAATCTATAGCCCAGACTAACTTGGATAGGGAAAAACCTCAGCTGCCATCTCGTTTCCTTCTCCCTTTTGTCTACTAGCACATTATGGAGGACTTTGGTGTGCTCATGTTACTGTGTCTGCAGCACACTACAGTTGTGTTGAGTCTTTTGCCTGACCTGATTTAGTCTAATGAGTAAGTCCTCAGCAGTAATAGGTATTTTCTGTGCCATTCCTAAGGCCAGGAGTGTGTTAATGTTATGTTGCTTCAGTGTTAGCTTGGCACTTCATATTTAGTATGTGATTGCTAGAGAGTAAGTTTGATTCTAGAAGCATCTCAGTATTGAGCCCTTCCAAATGAAAGCTCATCATTGCAGTTGAGGCATCCCACAGAGGCAATCTCTGCCCTTGAAGATTTTTTCTTAGTAGAGCCCATATATGTGAGCTTATTGAGTCCAAGCTCACATAAAATATGCTTTTAGCAAGTTGATACCCTGCAGAGCAAAAATATAGTTGTAGCTACTATAAAGTTATCTGAAATATCTTGTTATAATGATATATTTTCTGAAATAAACATGCATTTACTTTAGATACTTCAGAATGTAGATACTCTGAACTACAGTGCTGTTGTTGTTATAGACTAAATGCCTACTTAAGCGCACTGCGTACTCATTGACAGCTCCTGTACCTTCCCATGCTCATTCACTCTTCTGTAGAGAAGTTTAATTTGTTCACTTGGCAAGTCATGTGGTAGATGAACTTGCAGTTGAATTGCAGTAATTTCTAAAATACTGGTATAAGAACTAATTGAGCAGTCTATTAAATTACTGCTTAGGATAACTCAACATAAGATCTTGAGAAGTGGAGTCTTAGCTCTCCTCTGTGGATAAAATCACATAAATCTAAAGCTTCTTATGGGATCTTTTTAATTTCGGGAAATGCTAGCCAAATGAATTTCAAACTTGAAGTAGAGGTGGTTTTGGATTCACAGTGGGGCACATAGGTTTCAAAGGTGTTTAGTGCTGGGGGCACATTTAAGATCAGATTAAAATTTCATCTTTTACACGAATGTAGTCGTCATCTCTCCTCTTTGTGTCTGTATTTTTGTATTTTCATCCTGGCACATACCTCTAACTTAGGCTTTTTGTATTCCTGTATTTGTCTGTCTAATCCTAAAGCTGGTATATATGTCTTTCTTGCTTCTTCTTTGAGACTGATGTTTCCTTCCGTTTTCTTGAAAGCTCCCTTGCCCTTCTCAAGTGAAAGCCTTGAAGTCCTCTTTATTTTGTACCGGTGTCTGTTCAAGAATGGTGCTTTCTCCAGCTCTCCTTGTCCTTTCTCTGTAGACTGTGTATTACCATCTCCTTATAAGCACTTGCTCGTTAGAGTTATTCTTGTTGGAATCTGGGCTACAAATAATCTTTCCATGCAGCAAGTTGCTGCCTCTGATGTATGCAGGCTGCAGCCAGTGGCTGGCAGGGAGATTCATTTGCTGTCAGACCCCTGAATTAGACTTTTCTAGTACTTTTCATGTGCGCCAAAATCAAGGACATTGTATTTATGAATGCCGCCTGCAGTTTTGAAATTGATCTGGTCTCAATATTATGTAAAGAAATGCATTTAGTTGAATGTTAAGCTGTAGATTCTTTGGGAAGGCTACTTATATGAACTCAGTTAAGGCAAAAGTAGTGATATATCTGTAAGGTTTAATTCTAAAGTGTCTTAAAAATGTACTGCAAATGTTCAACTTAACTATAATATGTAAACTAAACAGACTGCATGAATCTGATTTGTGTAAGCATTTTCCTTGGGAATCCCAGTACCTTATATGGTCAACTTGCTTTGTAGTTCCAGTGAAATGAAGGCAGCCATCCAACAACAGGAAAAAAAAAGCCAGCCTGGCTGGCTTTAGCTTTGTCTATAATACCCTGTTTCTTGGCCTCCTTCAGTAGTACAGTAGCTAATTATTAAAACTAAAAGTGTGCAAGAGCCTATGTAGCTAGTAGAAGAAATGTCTTTTGTAGTGGTGACTTAGGATTTCATGTTAATTTAGTAAAGAGTAGCAGTATATTGATAATACAGCGTTGTTGCATCATGTACTTTTGCCATCATATAAGTTGTTGTGCCCTTACTCAAGCTTGTTGTAAACTTGTGATAATTCTTGTAGGTGTTACAGACGAAGTTTAGGCAACAGAATCCAGCATGCTTTTTTCTGTGTGTTTGGCCTGTTTGTTAACTGCTCGAATCATAGCATGTTAAGGGTTGGAGTGGACCTTAAAGATCATCTATTCCCACCCCCTACCCCCACCGCCATGCACAAGGACACCTCCCACTAGACTGGGTTGCTCAAAGCCTTATCCAACCTGGCCTTGAACACCACCAGGGTTGGGGCATCTGCAGCCTCCTTGGGCAGCCTGTTCCAGTGTCTCACCACTGGGACAGTAAGGAATTTCTTTCTCATATCTAGTCTGAATTTCCCTTCTTTCAATTTGTACCCATTACTCCTTGTGCTGTCACTACAGTTCCTGATGAAGAGCTCCTCTCCGGCTTCTCTTTAGGCCCCCTTCAGATACTGGAAAGTTGCTATGAGGTCTCCACGCAACTTTCTCTTCTCCAGGCTGAACAGCCCCAATTCTGTCAGCTCCAGTCCTCTTATCAACTTCGTGACCTTTTTCTGCACTTGCTCGAACAGTTGCGTGTCCTTCTTACATCAGAACTGTACACAGTTGTACAGTTGTACAACAGGTTGTACACACAGTTGTACTCCAGGTGAGGTCTCACAGGAGCTGAGTAGAAGGAGAGAGTCACGTCTGTCGACTTGCTGGCCACACTCCTTTGGATGCAACCCAGGATTCGGTTGGCTTTCTGGGCTGTGAGCACACACTGCTGGGTCATGTTTTCATCAACCATGACCCCCAAGTCTTTGCATGGCTGCTGTAAATGACTTCTGTTCCACCTGTAGGTGTTCCCGGGATTGCCACAACCCAGGTGCAGGACCTTGCACTTTACCCTGAACTTCGTGAGGTTTGAATCGGCCCACCTATCAAGTCTGGATGGCCTCCTTGCCCTCCAGCATGTCAGTGCATGGCATGGCTTGGTGTCATCAGCAGATCTGCTGAGGGTGCACTCGATTCCACTCTCCATGTCACCAACAAGGATGTTGAACAGGATCGGTCCCAATACCAACCCGAGAGGGACACCACTCGTCACTGGTCTCCATGTGGACAGTGAGCCATTGACTACAACTCTGCATGAGGCCATCCAGACAGTTCTTTGTCCACTGAGTGATCCATCCATCAAATCCAATTTAAAGATAAGGATATTGGTGGGACAGGGCCAAATGCTTTGCATAAGTCCAGGTAGATGATGTCAGTTGCTCTGCCCCTGTCCACCAATGCTGTAACCCTGTCAGATGCTAAGAGTTTAAAAAGTGCCTTTTGAGGCTTGGATATTAAGGGATTGCTTCAGAGGGATCTGCTTCAGGTTTCCTACGGAAAGAGCATCTCAGTGTAGTAGCACCAGTCATTGAAAATGACAATGTTTGTAGTTGGGATAAGCTACTCTGCATTTACTCTCAAGTATTAGGATGCACATAAACTTTACTGTAATGCTCCTTGTGGTAATTTGTGCACCTATACTTTAAAGAAACCCTCCTGAATGAGAGGCTAGACTGTTAAACTTAGTCATATCTCTTTATTCAGATACACAGGATCCTGTTTTACAAGAAGTATGATAAATTGAGAATGCAAGAATGTCAGTACCTTCACTTGGAGTCCTCATAGAAACAACATGTTTTCTACTGCAGAAAATAAAAAACAGAGCACTTTGTCACTTACCTACTGTGATGAGAGTATCAGTAAAAATGCTAAATTAATTTTCCTTGTAGTGAAGAGGGTTTTTTCTCTCTGGCGGTCTAAGGCCTTTAGGATTCTTTCAGTTAATCATATAGCTTCAGTGCCTGGTTTGTGTGAAAAGGAAAGGCAAGTCTACTGAAATCAGTAACAAGTCATCTCTGCTTCTGCTGATATGGGACATTCCAATCAGTTTTCAGAAAAGCAGCTTTTGTTTCTTTGTCTTTTGGTTGCAGCTTCTGCTGTCTTGATGTAATGACCTCAACTCACTGTATTGGCAGAAACTGTGAACAGTTGATTTCTGTTTACTTTCTCTGTATTATTAATGATTTTGTAGTCTTGTATTGCATGGTCATCAGCATAATTTTGTTCTAGGTTGAAGAGTTCTGGCCTAGTGAGTTCTTTTTCTGGAAGGTAGTCCATCCCCTTGGTCAAAACATGGATCTTCTACAAAGTCTGTTCTCTTTTAATTTTCAGTTACAAAGCTGTAAAGGATGATGGATTTTTTTTTTTTTTTTTTTAATACTGAATCAGACTGAGAGAAGCAAGCAGAAGGTTTCCTTGGATGGATCTGTGTTTTACTATTCTAGCATTTTGGAGGGTGATAGGATTTTTCAGAAGAAATCCTTTTTTCAGACTTTTTCAGATTTACCAGAAGAGTGCTTCAGAGAAAAGCTGATATCCAACAGAATTTACCAAGACCTGAAGAAAAACTACAGTACCATTCAGTGATATATCTAATTTAATTTTGAGTATGATAATTCAGAGCATGGAAGCAGTACAGATGTCAGGCTGCTGTGGGCTTCTAAAATTCATTTAGAGGTGTGCTAGTACTATCTGTGCTGTGACCCCTTTGCCTCCACTAGCACAGAGGAGGAAGCTGTAAAATGCAAAAATAGGGTAGGGGTGTAGGAGTAAGTCAGAAGAGTGGAGGCAAAAGCAAGCTGTCATATGTGGGCTGGTTGTCACGATAAAAGAGTTGGGAAAATGAATATGTGGAAAAGGAAGTGGGAAAGAAATGCTGATACTGGGAATACTGAAATAATGGAACTCAGGTGTTGGTGTATTATATATCAGGTAATTAATGTGAAATCTGTACTTGGACTTAAGGTGCATTAACCTTTTAATACTCTATTATGTCATCATACCTAGATTATAGGGCCTCATAGAGGATTTGCTCTTGGGGTAGTTCAGGACATCTGAAAAAGATGCTGTTGGTCATGGAACTTCTGCTTTGTCAGTGAGGGGGAAAAGATGAGACTGATATCTGGGGTAGGAGACTGCAGGGGATTCTGTAGGAACATTGTGTGCTTGTGACTGTGTAATGAAAGAAAACTTTACTTTAGAGATATGAAATGGTGTATATCCTAAAACCTCAGTTCCACCAAATTGTATGGTTAAATTAGGGGATGTGGCTTATAATGATATTTGTTTGTTTACCATTTGTAAAATGATAGCTTTTGTGGTAGAGGCTTTATGAATCCTTCTTATGTCCCTAAATGGTTGGTAAGTGCTGATAGTGGAAGAATGCATGAGAAAGTGAATTCTGTTTGGGATAGGATTTGAGTAATGCAGGCTGAACACTGAACAGTGAAGAAAAATCCATGATTTTGAATAGCTTCACATTATGAAAGCACTGATCATCTAATAGTTTGAATGGATCAAGTTCCTTTAGCCACAGGGAAGTAGAGTTCATGTAGGAATGTACACAGATCATAGGTTTGTGGGGCCAATTGCTTTGGCTTAGATAGTATTAATTAAAGCATTTACTAGGCCTGGAATATTTGACTGTTCAGCCTTACTATTGCTTATATATAGGTCTGTGCATAAATGAATATTAAAGTCAAAGTAGAGTCCTTAGAGAAGCATAAAGCTTTAGCACATTTTGCCTAATTTAATAGTGTAAATTAAGCTGGCAGAACAGCTTTCCCCTCCAGGAATTTTTTTGTGTAGGTGTGCCCTGTAGAGCAGAAAAAGCAAGCTCAAAGCAGCAAAGGTAGTCTTGTGGCATGTCATGGAGCAGGTTTCTCTTTTCTGTTCAACATGGAGGCAGTCTCTCACCATGCACTCTGCGGTATTTGAAGCATAGCCCCTGGACTGATGGATAGAGCTTTCATGAAAATAAATTGAGAACCAGTTTTCAAAATAGTTTGCATTGCAGGAACTTTCAGTTTACAGCATGAACTCAACATGACTGTTGAGTAGTAGAGAAAGTCAGATGAGCCTTTATCCATTTGTCTGAAATGAGGAAACTTGTAAGTCTTCCCTATCAAACCCTACCCCTGCCCTTGCCACTGCTCTGCCCTCACACTGGGCAGTTACCCACCAAAATTCTGCAGCATTCCCATGCTCAGGCAGTGTGTGTATTTTGTGTACTTTCTCCATATAATCAAATCAGTTTCATTTCTTGTGTTTAGCACTTGTTCTTAGGTATTTATGGGGGAAATGCAGTCTGTAAAACCAGTCTGCGTTCCTGTGACTGACCTTGAAGCTAACATGCTTTTCAACCAGGCTTTCATTTTTATGCTCTTTAATAATAATCATCTTTAACTATCAGTCTGATGCACAAGAAGCAGACTTTAAAACATTTGTGATTAATTTTGTGATGATGTGCATACTGCTAAGGTCAGGTAAACAGCAGACTTCTGGCTACTTGTTATTTCTTTCATGCTGACACAGTCCTGGTGAAGAAAAGGCCAGAGTGCTTTCCACCCTGGTGCAATTCAAATATGTCAGCAGCCTCTCAGAAGCCAGAAGTCAACACAAATGAGTTACTGCATAACTAAAAATTTAGGCTTTTATCCCTTTCTCCATAATTCTTTTTTGAAAGAAAGTCAGAAATGGCTGCAGCTCCAGGTGCAATTGAAGCAGTAGTGTACTTTGTTGCCTTGAAAGGGTGTGCTCTTGCTTCTTCCTCCCATTATGCTGTTTTTTTTCCCTCCTCCTTTTTTCTTTAATTCAATGGGTGGAGAGGGAGAAAGGGCTGTTTCTGCCTTGCTGGTTAGTTGAATTGGCTAATGGAGAGTCTGACAAATGCTTTTGGGAGTGTGCAGTTGAGAATGAGGAGAGAGACTGGGACCTCCCTGTTTGTCAACAGTGAGCTCCTGTAGAATCATGCCCTGAGTGATTAGTGTATGTTAGCTCAAAGGAGTTAGGGTTTGCTGGTTCTATAGTGCTGCCTCCTGCGGGGAACAGAATACTGCTTAAAACTCATCTTGAAACATAGAAAAAGGCAAATTATCCAATAGGGGTAGTATTTATGAGTACTTTGAAATATTGTCATCATCTGAATGTTGTAGATTCTGAAGCAGAATATTTGAACAAGGGTCTAATTATTATCAACTAGAATATTGTTTTCATATAACTGCCTAAAATCAAGGGTGGCAAGGAAAGATCATATAATAAGCTCACTTAAAATGCTTTCCTAAAGTAAGTGTTTTTATCAGCATTTGACTACAGGACATTTACCAAAGCTCTAATCTCCTAACTTCTTAAAGTGATATGATGTGCTGCTAAAGACAGTGGAAGAAATACATCGGTGTCTTTCTTTGACTCAAGTGAAAGTTTCCTGCAAAGTGACACTGTTGATGAAGTAATGAGCATAAGAACTTAACCTTTTTTAAGAAATATTTTGGTTTTCTAACAGGTTTCTTTAGTGCCTTTTCTCTTTGGAACTCACATCTGAGCTTCCAAAATCTGGCATGCAGGACTGAGGAGTAGAGATGAACTGCTGCAGCCTGTGTAAGAATGTGTGAATTCCTTGTGCTCTGGAGAAAGAGCAGAGGACTCCGTGATTTTGCCATGCTGATTTTGGCATGTATGCTACTATGAGTTACAATTGCTCATCTAGGCACAGCATTTTTCTCTTGCTTGCTTGCCTGCTTGGATGAAATTGCTCCTCAGAAGGTTAGCAAGAAGGGGAAAACTTAGAATTTACTAGACTACAGGTTTGCCTTTACAGAGATAACTTGGTTTGTGAGGACCAAAGGCGCTCTAGAGGGTGGGGAAAATACAGCTGTATCCTTGCTCTTTTTGTAAGCTCTTCCCTAAAACTTGTAGAGAATAAGGGGGATACCAGGCATGACCTCTTGGTAGTGCAAGTTGTGCCACACAGAATAAGCCGTGACCAGACCTGTGACTGGGGAGTCCTAAAGGTCTGCCATGTGAGGTGCTGCAGATCTGCTGTCTTAAGTGTTTGGTGGCAGTGGTGAAGGTGCTGTAGCATGAATCAGAGTGTATAAGCAAATTCACCAGACCGAGGCTTGAGATGATGTTGGTACTGGAGCATGCACAGCAGTTGGAAGAAAAAGAAGCTAGTTTTGTAATATACTGAGGAAAATTATAACATTCTTTATATACTGATGTTTTTAATATAGTGACCAAAAGTCAGTGTATATCGTTCTTTCCCTCTGTATCAGAGTAAATATGGAGTCTGGCTTGCTTTTCTCTTCAATGCTGTGAGGAGAACAGAAGTGCTGGTTGCAGATGCACTCTAGAGAACTGCTTCTCAAAAATACTCAATTTGTGGTGGATTTTCATGTGTTGTGTGCCAAAACAGCAGACTAAGTCTTAGATACGTGATGTAATGAGGGTCTGCTATGGTCAAAAAAAGAGAAATCTGTTGAACTCAGGTTTGAGGAGACATATATTTAAGGGTGTCCTCTGAACCTCTTAGGTTCAGGTTCTGCACCTAAGGGGCTTATAAGCTTTCATGAGCATGTATGTACAGTTGTTCCGTGTGGCAAGGCTACAGGCTTAAAAATCCTCAGTGGACCCATGTTGGTTCAAAACTGTTTGCTGGTGCCCCGGACCATAGCAGTGAGTGTCAGGTTTGTTCAGTGTTGGTCAGGTCTGGCTCCGTGGTGCAAAAAAAGCAATGGTGCTGTTGGTGAAGGTAATCAACCTTTTGGAATAGTTATAACTGTGTTGACACCTTATTGCCTTCCTGCTAATAAACCTAATGAACCTCAGTTATCTTGGTATCTGTCACATGAATTATTTCTTATTTGTTTGTTTGCTTTTATTTATCCGGCAGAGGTGACAAGCTAACACTTTCAGGCATTTGTGTTACTGCTATGCAGCCCTGGTACAGTGTAAACAGTCCTTTGCTGTTTCCCAGGTATTTCAAGATCTGTTTAGAAAACAAACATTGCCAAACTTGAAGCTGCATTAAGTTCTTGAATACTGGCTAGAGAGCTGCCTAAGCACACTTGTGATTTGTATTACCAAGACCTACTGAGTTAAAATAGTGTTTAAAGTAGGGTTTTAGTGTTTTCCTTAATTACTTGTAGACTAGGAGATATATAAGCCTCATTACACAAGAGAAAACTTTCCAATTCTTTCCAAACACAAAGTAGAAGTATTTGTTGACTGATTTTCTATGTTTTTTATATCTGTATCTCATTGCTCTTTTTTTTCCATTCTTAACATACTTGAGAACTGCTTTAGTATTCCTGCCCCTGCCAGCCATGTTTTTTCATTGATGTTCATAACTTTTGTATCCAAATTTCTGTTCTGTTTCTTAAAGCTTGGACTATTTATACCCATTTTTAAATCTGATATTATCTTGGTTTTTCAAGACTTTTTTTTTGTTGTTATTGTTGTTTTGTTTTTGTTGTTTGTTTGTTTGAAATTGCTGGCATACTTCTGCTTTATTTCTGTACCGTTGTAACTTCCTTGTCAAATTGCTTTGCAGAATAATGGCTTCTGGTCCATGTGATACCCATTCAGAGGACAAAAAAAGGCCTGAAAATCTGCCCTTTTAAAATGCCATGTATTGTGTATATATGGTGATATATACTGTCGTGGATGGATCTAAACAAACAGATTATTTTACTTGTTGTCTGTTGTCTTCCTGTCCATTTTTCAATGTAACTGGGGTGTAAGTGGTTTCTTAGGAACTTGTGATTACTTGCAGTTTCTTCTTTAATCTGTCGTAATGAGTTTCTAAATGGGACAACTGTACCAAGGAATTTCCTGTTTATATAGACCAGAGGGAGTCCAGTGTCAAAGCTGGTACTTCTGTCGTGCTCTTTTGGGAGAAAGTTCCGAAGTGGATGTTGTTAATTTTGTGACTGGAGATAAGTCATTAGGCTTCTGTCTCTGTTAGGAAGTGCTCACGGCTGTTTTCTTGTGCTAGGGAAAAATTTGGATACAGTCAAAAGGCAGTCGTTGGAGGTGGGTCTGGGGTTGCTGCTGGGGCAAAGGAAGCACACACGTGCGAGCCCAGGTTACAGCTTTGCTCCAGTGGGACTTTGCTCAGCAAGTTAACGATGTGGCGAACCTATTGAAAAGGGTGTTAGGTTACACTGTGGCAAAAATGCCTTTTTTAGAAGTTGCAGACCATATCTGTGCCGATGAACAGCTGCGTAGCTGGCCTTTGAGAGAGAAGGAGTTGGATCTTGAATACTTTCTTTTATTTGTTTTTTTATTCTTTATACTTAACAGAGGCTTGTAGTTCATTTGATTATTATCTCCTTATTTGTTTGCACGAACAGTTTTGTTTACTATTCTGAAACACCCAATGTATTTCATGTAAGTTATATTAGAAGATTGTTTAGCAAATTCAGCAAAGGCACAGCAGGAATACACGTTAATTAACTTCAAAGGGATTCTGTAAGTGCCTAGACTGACTTGAATTTGGGCTTTTGGTATATCCTGAGTTGATCTTATCCTTGCAGAGGATTTGAGTCGTAGTTACCTTTGTCTGTTGCAAGTACCTTACCTTTTGAAGACCACAGGGAAATTTCTTTGTGCAGATTAAATGAGAAAAAAGGCTTTGGGCAGGTTGTTCCAAACAATGTTCTCTGTGTACCTACAATGTGGAAATATGAAAATGTATATGGAAATTACCTGACACTGAATTTTTTAGCATTGTCTATACCTTATGTGCTCCCCTGAGTAATTCCTTCAAACTTCCAATAGAACAGAAAGCGTACCAGGTCTCAGTTTCTTCTGGTTTTGTTCTGAATATGAAGTCAGAAATGAATTGAGCTATTTTAAAATTATGTGTATACCACAGCCAGTCTTTTCTCAACAGGAAAACTGGAGAGCTGCGACTTGTTTGGTTTTTTTTGTTTGTTGAAAAGTGAAGCTGAAATGCATATATATCACTCCTATGTGTAAAACACACTGTGCTAACAGGATTATGCTGGAGGTTTATCACATATAACAGCTCTGCGTTGCTCTGCTTCAGAGCTGGGTCTGTCCTGAGGAACACTGAGGCGTTACTGCTGGTACACCTGGCGAAGGTGTTGTCTGACACCTGCAGGATTGTGGGGACTGGAAGCTGCAGGTTTCTCACCTTATTACCATCTGAATAGACAAAATCCATCTTAAATCTAGTTTTAAAAAAGAGCTGTGTTTGATATTTACTGTAACAAGTTTGGATAATTTGCTTTTGGAGAATTTAACTTAAACTGTATTTAATTGGGTTTTTTTAGAAAATCCTTGGTTTTCTGTTAAAATTTTACTGAGGCTCTCAGAGTACTTTCATCCTGACCCTGCTGATTTGCAACCTATATCAGCTTCAAGACTTAATGGGATTTCTGAAGAGTTGAAATGCTTTCCAATTTATCTAGTCAATTCAGTGGATCATAAATTTGATCATAAATTGAAAAATGTACTGGGATTTACATAAGAGAAGAACAGCTTTTCTTGTCTCAGTCTAGGAGAAGAAAGTAGCAGCGGCAAGATATTCTTTCCTTGAAAATGGAAAATTATGGGAAACAATTAGTCAGGTTTCCTGTTTAGATGTAGTCCTACCTTTGTTTAAGTGGTTTTGTGTACAAAATGCACTTTTGATGAACAGATACATTTACCACATTTGAAATTATCTGATTAATGTTTAAGTAATTTGAAGTGCCATTGTCGCTTCTAATAAAATTCTTCATTCTACGCATGACATGATTATGTAAACTTTTTACGTATCAAATGCATATAAATGTAACTGATGTGTAATTCATGTTTCATATGTACTTTTTTTATTCTATTATGTTAAATTGAATTATATGAATTAGTCATTTATTAACATAGATTCTCCTGCTTAGGGTGCAAAAAAGCCCTGACTGGTACCAGCCTTATCAGCTTACTACATCTGCTTTTACTACTAATATGTTGTATAATGCTAAGGATAAAACCACGCATGGCAAGTGCTAATTGAATGACTATCTTACTGCCTTTTTGTACCTGTAATCTTGGTTTCTTTTGCTAAATGTGGGTTTTTTTGTCAACTGTAATGTGTAGTAGGAAATGGAGCACACAGAAAGTCTGTCTTGGTTTCTCTAGTATCAGCATGTATATTTTTCCCTGTGATGGGATGAAGGGTTATTATTGTTTTTACTAAATTCAGTGTTATTGCTTCTATTCAGCCCTGCCACTTCATTTAGCTAAAATTAGAAAGCAGTGAGAACTTCCCCTAGATCCTGCTAAAGCAGAAGATTAAACGTCAGTTGATGACTACAATACTAATGCGGCCTGTAAGAGTTCACAGAGGAGCACTGATAGATGTGGTCAGGTTTGCTTTCTTCCAAGGCAGTGCAGTTTTCCTCTCTGAAGAACTCAGAACTGTATGGAGGTGATAGTCAGAAGCAGAGGGGGGAAAAAACCCGAAAACTTGGCACATGTGGTTTAAATTTAATATAAGGAACATAGAAGTGAACATAAGTAAACATATTTGTTTATGTAAATGAGTTCTTCTAGTAAGTTTTCTTGATGTCTTTTTGTTAAGAAAGTATATTAGGGTGTATCAGGATGTTAGGTATTTTAGATTGAAAAGGTGCTTGAACTGGCTCATGAACTCAGTTAGTTGCCCATATGCTAAAAGCGGATTATGTTTACTCACTGAAAAAATAACTGTTTGAAATACAATTGGTATATTACTAAATTTGACTGGGACAGAAATACATGTCCTATACAACACTGCTTTCTCCTTCTCAAGTGTAATATTTACACATTGTGTGGCCATGAAAAGTAATCGCTATCTGCCAAAGTTAAAACAAATACTTAATGAAAGCATAATTGCGTAATAGCACTATATTTTTATGGGTTGACAATTTTTTTTACTCCTAAATCCTATTTCTTTTCAATGAAGAAAGATTGCTTCTGTACCTGTCAGGAGGTAGATGTGGGTAGAGGCTTGTATGTCTCTGTCCTGCTGAGCATGATGCATCAGCCACAGGGCTTGTTCAGCCTTAAGAAGAGGCATCTGAGTGGGGACCTCCTCAATGTCTGGAAGTATCTGAAGGGAGGGTGTCAAGAGGACGGATCCAGGCTTTGCTCAGTGGTGCCAAGCAGTGGGACAAGAGGCAACAGGCAGAAGAAACTGATGCGCAGGAAGTTCCGCCTGAACATGAGGAAGAACTTCTTTAGAATGTGGGTGACCGCACACTGGAGCAGATTGCCCAGAGAGGTTGTGGAGTCTCTCTCACTGGAGATATTCAAGAACTGTCTGGACAATCCTGTGTCATGTGCTCTGGGATGACCCTGTTTGAGCAGGGAGGTTGGACCAGATGACCCACTGTGGGCCCTTCCAGCCTCACCCGTTCTGTGATTCTCTGATCTGCTGAAATTGCCTCAGAAACCAATGTGCAAAGGCATGGGCCAGAAGAACGAGAAAACCACTTGTGAAACAAATGAGCCTGAAATTCGGTTCTGGATGTGACTTCCAAATTCAGTGATTTGATAGGTTTCAACAACATGTAGCTAAAATGAGAATCTGTCATATGTAATTTGTACATGCCTACCTGCCTAAGCCTTCAGGGTTCAAGACAGCTTGTAATTTGCGCATCGTACGAGCTATAATACCATGCTGTCAGTCACATCATCTTTCACCACGCTGACTAAGAAACCTGAATGTACATTTAAAAGCAAGTTCCACAGAATGTACTAGTTTTGTTTTTAAATTCAGAGAAACCAGAGGGAACAGCAGAAGTTGTTTCTCAGATGCTTAATACCATGAGTTTAAGGGACAGCCTCATTTGTGTGAACTTCAGACCAAGTTTGCTTCATAGACCAAGTTGCTCCTCACCAACATTATATTGAGCCAGGAGAAAAAGAGCATTCAGGCAAATAGATCTGTGCCAGCGTCAGTATCTTAGTTTTTCAATGCTGTTTGGTTTGATCTTTTCCAAAATAATTTTTTTCCATGGCATCTCATTTTCCCCAGGATTGTCTGGGGAGTTTAGGGCAGGGGGCGTTTTGGCAAGTTGTCTTGAGATTTTTCTTCGACTATGATTAAAGTTTAATACTTAACATTTAGTTCAGTGGTTTTAATTAGGAGAAAACTTTTAGTGGGGGGATTTCAAGCATTCCTGAAAATGGATTTGCACACAGCTAAAAAGAAAACAAATAATTATTTGAAAATACATTTGCATGTAATACTAGGTAGCCTGGAGTAGCTGGGGTTGTTTCAGCAAAAACAGGAAAGTGGGCGTTACACTGGGTCCTTCTTCCGTATAATGTCTGTCAGAATGAGTCTTGAGCCATTACTGGGATTGGGAACAGGAAGGGTAGCATCTCTGGTTAGAGTAAATAGCATGTTGCAGCTAACCCTCCTCTTCCCCTTATTTATCTTGGCAGGAGGTTAGAGGGCAAGAATAATTCTATCTCTACTTGAAACACTCTAAACCCACTTAAATATATGTATCCTATTACAGGCCTGATTAAGAACTATGATTAGGCATTCATTAGGATTTAAATAGTGGGAAGTCCCTATGAGATCAATTTTATAATATGTAGATTATATCAGTCTCAACAGCAGTAGATTTTAGTATTTTTCATGAATTGTGCCCTTAATTAAACTTACAGATTTAACTATAAATTACAAACTAGCAAAGCTTTAGGCCATGTAATTAATTTAGTAATTCAGTGTAGCAAAGAAAACAAGGCAAAATTGTAGTATGGAAATTACATTGTGCTCTTACTGCATATTTGGGCTAAACAATTATTGATTTCATGTAGCGCCTGGTTTTATCCACCTCTTGGAGATGAAATAAAATCTAAGTGAACTTCTACTGAGATATGAATATGACAAGTTGCTTACATGAAGTGAAAATAATAGCTAGAGAAGTTTGAGTTCTGGAATGATTTGTCTAATTTTGGCAATGTTTGACAGTTCTGCAGGATTCTAATTAAGTAACGGTGGTTAATGGGTGCTCAGTTTCACAGTCTCTGCATGCCTTCCCCATGAGACTTGAATGGACATGAAACATTGCATCAGGCTCAAGTAGTGTTTTCTCCTTAGGAGAAAGTGTCTTTTTCACCTGCTTTTGCAGGTGTCTGAAGTGATTCTGATTTTCTACACTTAAAAGTGAAATTTTTGAGAAATTTCTCAGGAGAAGAGTTTGCTGCTCTGCAGTGGAGGAAAGGCTTTGACATTGAAACTTATGCCAAGATTGACTCATATTCTGGGGTAAGAGAAATACAAAGAGTAAACTTGAAATGCTGGAACTTGCAGAGCCGTGAGATGCTCTTGAAATGATTTGGGAGTTTGAGGTATTTGGTATGGCAACTATAATTGTAACTAGTTTTTATGGACCAACTCTCCAGTATTTTAAATAGTAGGCCATTCTTAGATGAAAATAACACACAAGTGCAACATATGCACAATATTTACAAAGAATGTAAGCAAAATAATACTAGTCTAGCTAAATAGTAATATTACTAGTTTAACAAGAATATTTGCACTGTAAACTGTTCCATTTTTATTAGAAAGCATGCTTTAATAAAGTAAAATATTCAGTCCTAAAACTAGATTTTGTCAGTAGGCAAGGTATCAGGTATTACCCCAGCTAACTGAAAAATAGAAGCTGTGACTTGTGGTTTGTCTAAATGAACACTTAATTTCATGATTAAGCAACATTTGTCATCTGTAATATTAAATTAGTACCTGAAGTTCTGTTACAACACCAAAACTCTTCTGTTTCTACCCACAAATGTGAACATCAACAGCAGCCTTTCCACCCTGTATGTACTATATTAAATGGAGTACTTGGCCATTTTAAAATACCTGCTTTTATAGTGTTACTTAAATAGTAAATAAGTGTAATAATCCTAATATTTCATGACCTAATTTGTTGGTAAAAAACCTCAAATGTCTAGACCTCATTAGATGTTACCATTAATGAAAAGCAATAATAACTGTAGCCCCACATAAGGTACATACTGTATATAGAGCTCTGCTACATGTGTGCAGGACAGTAATCTGATTGATGGTCTCTTTCCCTACAAGATTTCTGATTTTTAAAAAAATAGTTACAGACTTATTTGTCCTGTCTTTTGGGGAGGAATGCTGTCCCCTGTATTCTTTGGCTGAGGAACCAAGCCCTTTTGATATCTCTTTTAAAGCTGTTTATTTTTAAGGTTTCTTACTCGGTTGTGTCTACCCTTCACCTATGTTCTTAACACCTGATAGTAATGAGAGCCAGCTGTATCACATGCCACTTGCACTGGGATACAAAGTCATGGTGAATACAGTTAAAAGTCTAGCATGTTTAGCAGGTACCTTTGGAGTATTTATGGGAAAAGGTTAAAATGTTGTTCCCAGTATAAGCTGGACCTATCTAGGACTGGTCTATGTGGGAGCCAGCCACTGCTGATCTTTGCTGGTATTTGCAGTCCAGGTTTCAGGTTATTATACAAATGGAAAGTGGGGTTTTTTTCCTGGAATTTAATATATTTCTTTTGAGATTTCATCTCTGTTCTTATCAGAAAAGGTAACCAGACTTTGTATTCTCAACTTTGCTTTGTTTTGCTTCCTTTATGACTGATTAGCTTAGTTTCTAAATTGGTTCCCAAAGGAAAAAAGATTTATATGATTGCATCATGCAACTATAATTCTGTTTGGGGATCATTGGCTAACTTAGATCAAATTTGGCAGGGGAATGAGTGCTTCATGCGGAAATGCTGCCCTTCTACCAGCTGGTAGAGGCTGGGGATGAGAGACAGAAACCAGCGCATGGGATGAAGGGTATCTTATGTGTGAGCTCCCATGTTCTGCTTACCCCAGGAGCTGGTTGGTGTGTGTGCTCTACAGATGTGGTTTGCAAGCACTCGGAAAGAGCTTTAGGGTGACCCGTTATTCCTAAGTGGTAACTGAGGCTCAGAGTGGGAACTATGGGCCATGAAAGGAGAGACTGGGCATGAGGGGAGATGAGCTCTAAGAAATGAGATGAATCCTGAAAGGATTGTAACAGATGTGGAAGATGAAAGCCCATGGTTGTCTGTCCTCTGTGCAGATTCTAGGTCAGAATTAATTGTGGGAATTTATCTTTCTGAATCACTGTAACATCAGTGGAATACTTGTTATTTACATCTTGCATGTACATTGCTTTTTCCTTTGTAATATCTTTAAGGCTAAAGTCTAGAAGGGCAGACTATTTGGAGGCTGTTGCTTTAAGTTTATCATGCTGCTCTGACAAGCTTTCCTTTTGTGGCTGAGGTGTCAGTCTTTAACAAGAGGCACTTCTGACACTTGATAAATATTGCTTTTAGAAGTGACCAGTGCAGTAGAAATGGAAAAACATTGAGATAAAATTTCTTTTATAACATTTCTTCCTTGGCTTTCTGACTTAAGATACCTACTGATAGTCAGAGGTGCCTTTCATATGGAAAGTGCTGAGGGTGATAGGGTCTGCCAAACACCTGCCTGTGGTGCTGGTAAGGAGAAAAAAGGGACATGGAGAAATAGGATACATTTAGATACATGATCTTCAGCAGTAGAATCAGTTATATTTGCTTTTCTTCGCCTTAAGATAGATATTACCTTTTCGGAGGCCACAGTGAGTTTTCAATAAAATATTTTTCTTGTTATGAATGTGCAATCTGATAATACACGTGAAGGGTATTTGAGTTCTCCCGATGCTTGCCATGTATGGCACAATAAACTGCCCAAATTTGGTCAAATATTTTTAGCCACTTAGTCATATGCCTTTAAATGTGCTGCATATGTAAGCTTTTGATTCACTTAGCAACAGCATTTTTATGAGTATATCTGGCCAGGTTTTCTTATGTATATTTGAAAAACAGGCAAGGATTGTTCTGTGTCAGGTTGTGTCACAACCAGTGGGGTTTGGTTTGTTTTTGTTTTTTTTAGTACTGCTAATCAAATTTAAGATATCCTTGTTTTCACAGATGATGAATTATAGAGGATTTTAAGATACACAAGTATGCAGCATATTAAAATATCCCCATTTAAAAATGTTTCTGATAGAATTTATTTTTCCTTATAATTAACTGGTGAATATTATTGTAGATATATCAGTGATATAGAATATCAGTGGTCAGGCAAAGTAGATATCCAGAAAAATATGGACATGTGGCATCTGAGACATACGGCTCAGAGTTTCTGTTAAGTGTAAACGTCTGAGAATCTTGAATTTGTTTTCCTCCTGAACTGATTTATCACGTCTTGCATTTGATTTCTTTTCATTTAAGTAACCAAATGTCTTATAACAAGAGGTGATTCTCTTCTTTCACAGCTTGTTACTAGTGTACAAGCATTGTACACTTATGATAAATGGAAGAAATTAAAGACCATATGCTTGATGAATTTGTAGTCTTTATTGTTGGAGTACATGAAGAAATTGTTTTATTAAAAGAATCGCTAATTTACGGATATATATGACTAAAATGTTTTCAAGGCAGTTTTTAAAAATACTGAAGAGGTAGGAAGGTTTCTGAATATTTTCACTCAAGAGTGTGGATTTGTGTTTAACTGAAAAACAAATAATGCAAGCAGTGTACTGCAGTCTAGCTGCGCATTTGAGTGAAAAAGTCCAGATGAGACTCGTTAAAACAGTTCTGTGTTACATTCTAAACAAAGCCTGCAGTTCATACCTAACTGAAACAAATGGGGTCAAAGAGGGATAATTTGTTGCTGTTTTTGTTTGGCTGTTTAAACTGGGCAGCAATACATCTGTGAAGCTGTTGCCTCAGCGTTGCAGAATGGAGGAAAGCGTCAGGATTCATCTTGGAATGTCCAGTTGCTTAAATAAAGAAATCTGAAGGGGTTTTTTTTCCTTAGTAAAGCAGTATGTAATTTTTGGTCTTCTAAGAAGTATTCTGAAAAGTAAAATTTATACCTTAATTACATTTAATTAGAGACATAATTCTCTAGAAGGATTTAGGAGCCCAGGAGTAAAGGTTCTTATTTCAGCCTTCTGGCTATGTAGTATTGTTGATTTATTAAGCTAAAAAATTAATACCAGTCTTGTGGGGTCTAGCTGTTTGGAGTTCTTGCTGTCCTGAAATGCAGAGGGACTTTTCTCTCAGTTGCTCTGCCCTTTTAAGGGCAGCACTATTGAAGTTGGCAGGAAAACTCACTGAGCACCCTGTGAGAAAAATACTTGAACACAGAGAAGAAGTGCGAAATAGGAGTCAATCAAGATGGAGGTCTGCAGAATGGCTGTAGTTCTGCATCTGGGCAACACTGTTTGCTTGGTAATTAAGAGATGTGCAGATATGATATTTTTGCAATTGCCAAATTGATACTCAAGTAAGTTTTATAAACAGGGATGATTAACAGACTGTTAAAAGATCTATAGTGTTATAGAATATGCTCTATTAGAAAACAGCAGGGGGATGTTGAAATACAATGTAGCATCCCCTTCATACTCCTTAGTCTCAACTGTATTACAGCTAAAACCACATTATGGTGTTGTTTCCAAACTGCTCCCTATCTCGTAATTGCAATTCTACTTTATGGTGTAGCTGTTTATTCAATTTTAATATCCACTCCAGTGGCTGAGCTGGGTCTGGGATGGAGTGAGGGCCTGGGGGCTTTATAAAAGGGACTTCTTTGTACTAGAGCACGAGGTTTGTAAATGGCTTCTCATAAAATCAGAATGCATGTACCTGAGAAAATAATATTTTTGGGTTTTTTTAAACTCTGTTTGCATTCATTTATTTAAAGTTTTACAAATTTGAAACACCTGCTGTTTGTCTCTCGAATTCTTCCTGTCTTGCTGTCAGACCCCAACAAATAAAACGTCCTTCCTCATCAGACCTGGAAATACTTACCTTTTCTCCTGAAGATGTTGCTTAAAGATGCACAGTATTATAGAATAGCTTTAATATGAACTTACTTCTTAACTCTTTCTTTCTTTGTAGGCTTGTATAGATGATAACGTAGATATGGTGAAATTTCTGGTGGAAAATGGAGCAAATATTAATCAACCAGATAATGAAGGCTGGATCCCTCTACATGCAGCTGCTTCCTGTGGATATCTTGATATAGCAGAGTAAGACTTTTTCCTCTATTTTTGAAATCAATGTATTTTGCTAATACATTGTTAAAGAGGCACTAGAATCAGATGGTATTCCTAAATTGTCTTTTTAGTTGCCTTTGGAATATGTAGTGAGAAAGAATGCTTTTATACTGTGTGTTGGTTGTGAAGTATGCTCTGTCCATAACTTTGTGTGTTGCATTTTCTCTTTCTAGCTTTCTTACATTTCATCTTAGGTAGATACAAACATAAACAAAATATGAGACCATTTATGATTGTCAGATCATTTTTTGAAATTATTTTCTTCCGTAGAAAGGTTTTTTTGGGGGAAGACATATGGAGAATGTTCAAATTTATGTTTATCAGTAGTCTGAACCATTGTCCCAGGATAAGTCTGCCTAGGAGATTTTTCAGTTGTATTTGCAGTCTTGAAACATTTGTTTTTCAGCTATGGTCCAGAACAGTGACTTTTGCTAGTTATTTTGGCTGTGAAGCAAAATCTTAGAGTTCAAGTTAGATACCTGTTACAGTATTAATTAAAGCTTACTCACTACTGAATTCCAGGAGTGGTTTTATTATTTTTGAAGTCTGTTCAGGACCACTGAAGATATGCTAAAGTCAAATTTTTCCAAGGGTTGTCTGTTTGAGCCTGAAATAATGATTGATTTGAGAATATGTGTGGTGCACGTTGTTCAGCTCACTCTTGCTGCAGCTAAGCAGGTGACAGTGTCTCTCTAAAGACACTTTGGGTAAACACAAACTTCATTAATTCTAAATTCACTGTGATGTCTGATCCAGTGTAAGATTTGTATAAAATATAAAGCAGTATTTTCTCTTGTAATTATTTACTAATTACAGTGGCAAAGAATGGAAATGGTGAGTTTGTTCTGTGAATTTGAGAGTTTTAATTGGCTCAGTGGAAAATGAAAAATTCTGGGGACTCTTGTATAGAATTTTCGCTGGGAATTTTTTTTTTGGGTGTTCATAGAGTGAAGTGCTTTGTATGTCCTTGGTGTAACTGGGGCACTGTGTGACCACAACATCTGTAATCTGTGTTTCTATGCTGTGCAGATGTTTGATGCTCTAATCCCCCTTTCACGTGTGTTGGAAGTGTTTACTTGTTGGCTATACTACAAAAAGAATTTCCCTACAAACTGAGATAATAAAGCCTTTCTTCAGTTTAGTGGAGATAAAATACCTGCCTTTTTTCCACAATAAGAAGAATGAGTGTTCTTAATTTGGCATTGCAGCTTAATGTAGGCACATGTTCAGAAAGAGACAGCAATGTCCCATGTCCACAAGACAGTTTTTTGCTGTTGACTTGAGTATCTGAAATCCGTCAGCTTTTTTTTATCTCAGAGTGGAACAGAAAATATGCACACAGGTTCTATAGATAGTCTTTAGAGAAATGAGGTTATTGGGGTATAATCTTGTGGTATGTAGGACATCTAAGCTGTTGGAAGCTGCACTGGTTTTTAAGGTGCACGGAGTTTTGAAGATAAGCTGTTGAAACAAATTTCCATATACAGCTGAGAAGAGTAACTTGACCTGGATGGAGCAATACTTAGATCTGATGAGGCCCATAGAGTTCAGATTTTTTTCAAACTGCTTCTCCAAGAGCTCAGCTTCCAATAATGTACAAAACTGAAGTCTACAAAGAATAATTTACAGATGAAGCAAAACTGGGAGAAGGTGAAAGGAACTTTTAATTTGGGTAAATCATGGATCTTATATACATAGTTCTGAAAAGATTACAGCTAATAGCTTGACATCTTTCAGTTCTTTATGATTTAGCATTTTTGTAAAGAACATCTTCTGTTCTTTTCCTATTTTCATGCAAGAGAGAAGAGAGTCAGGGAATGAGTTCTGGTGTTTCCTGACTTTGTTAATGAAAGGCTGGGAGCGTCTGACCTATGCTTGCCTTTCTCATCCTCCTGTGGAACTGCCTGTTGCCAGCTTTGTCGAACTTCTCAAATTGGAGACTCGGCAATCATATTTCTCCTTTCCTCTGCTGGCATCTTAAGTCTCCTTAGGGCTGCCTTCAGATGTAAATAGCCAAAATTTATTTTTCTTGAAATAGCACAATCTTTTAAGTTCTCCAAATATGCAAAATTAGTTCATATATAGAATTTGTTTGCAGTGCTTATATTGTTACAATTCGTAAGAAAAAGTATGATAGCGTACTTTCGTTATTTCAAGCTTGCATATTTCAAAATCTAAACTTGTTTCTAAGAAAGCAGCTGAGCTAGGAGATGAGGATATTTTCTGTTACAAAATGCATTTTTATGTTTAGAATCTTAGAGTCATAGAATAGGTTGAGTTGGAAGGGACCCTTCAAAGGTCACCTAGTCCAACCCCTTGCAATGAGCAGAGACATCTAAAGCTAGACCAGGTTACTCAGAGTTCCATTCAACTTGGCCTTGAACAATTCCACGAATGGGGTATGCACAACTTCTCTGGACAACCTGTTCCAGTGTTTCACCATAGAATCATCTAAGTTGGAAAAGATCCAAGATTATTGAGTCCAACCTTTGACTGAACACCACCATGTCAACTAAACCATAGCACCAAGTGCCACGTCCAGTCATTTTTGAACACTTCGATCAATGTTGACTCCACCACCTCCCCGGGTAGCCCATTCCAAAGTTTAACCGCCCTTTCAGTGAAGAAATTCTTCCTGATGGTCCAACCTGAACCTCCTCTGGTTCACCTGGGGCCATTTTTCTCTTCTTCTGTTGCTTGTTACTTGGGAAGAGAAGCCAATCCCCACCTGGCTCCAACCTCCTTTCAGGTAGCTGTAGAGAGTGGTGAGGTCTCCTCTGAGCCTCCTTTTCTCCAGGCTAAACAATCCCAGCTCCCTCAGCTGCCCCTCATAGGACTTGTGGTCCAAACTCTTTAAAAAGAGCTCCGTTGCCCTTCTCTGGACAAGCCTCCAGCACCTCAATGCCCTTACTGTAGTGAGGGGCTCAGAACTGGACACAGCACTCGAGGTGTGGCCTCACCAGTGCTAAGTACAGGAGGACGATCACTTCCCTGGTCCTTCTGTCCACACTGTTTTTGATACAGGCCAGGATGCCACTGGCCTTCTTCGCCACCTGGGCACACTGGTGGCTTATGTTCAGACAGCTGATGACCAGCACCCTCAAGTCCTTTTTCCCTTGGGCACCTTTCCTGTCACTTTTCCCCAAGCCTGCAGAACTGCAGGGAGTTGTTGTGACCTGGGTGTAAGACCTGGCACTTTGCCTTATTGAACCTCAAACAGTTGTCCTCAGCCCATCGTTCCAGCCTGTCCAGATCCCTTTGCATAGCCTTCCTACCAGAAGGGTAGAGCAGATCAACACTCCTGCCAAACTGAGTGCTATCTGTGAACTTACTAAGGGTGCACTCAACCCCCTTGTCCAGATCATCGATAAAGATTAATATTAAAAAGACTGGCCCCAATACAGAACCCTGGGGAACACCAACCACCAGCTGAATGCAACTCCATTCACCATCACTCTCTGGGCCTGGCCATCCAGCCAGTATTTTACTCAGTGAAGAGTGAGTAAAGAGTCTAAGCCATGAGACACCAGTTTCTCCAGGAGAGTGCTGTGGGAAACCTTATTTAAAGCTCTGCTGAAGTCCAGGTAGACTTTATCCACAGCCTTTCTCATTCACTAGGTGGGCCACCTGGTCATAAAAGGAGATCAGGTTGGTCAAGCAGGACTTGCCTTTCCTAAAACTGTGCTGTCTGTGCCTGATCCCCTGATTGTCCTGTACGTGTCACTCACAGTGAAGAATTTCTTCTTAGTACCTAATCTAAACCAGCTGGCCTTCAATTTGAAGCCATTCCCTCTTGTCCTGTCACTATATGCCCTTGTAAGAAGATCAGCTTCTGCAGCTTTCATGTAGGCCCTTTTAGGTAGAGGAAGGCTGCTATAATGTGTGTCCCATAATGTACACATTCTTCTTAAGTAGTACCTACTGGTACTTAGATGTTCCCGAGTGAGGGCACTCATGTGCTGGAGATGTGTGAGAAGTACAGGATATGTAGGTGGTAGGGAGTGTCTTTGAAAAAAACTCTGGATATCTCAGGGAGCCACCACTTCAGCCATGTTTTGGCACTGGTCCCATGCTGATTGCTAAGGGGCTGAGTGAATTTGTGGCATGGCCTCCACTTTTTGGAGTTTTATTTTGCTTTTGCTTACTGTGCTGTCTAGTCAGTGGGCTTGTCATTGCAGGTATATTCCCTGTCCCTGTTATCCTCCACTCTGTTCACCAGTCCCATGACATCTTCTCCCAGCAGTATCTCCTGTCCCATTTGAGTTTTCTGCCCCTCAGATCAGCTGTCTTCTCTTCAGTATGCTTCCTGCCTCTTCTAAAAAAATGCATCTTCCAGTTGAAGAAATGTTAGTCTTACAGAAGGCCACTTCAACTGAAATATACAGCAAGAGAACATAGTATAGTGTGAAATAAAGTGTTAGCTGGTTGCAGATGGGGAGTTGTGCTGTAAAATCAAAAATTCTGTTGTGAAGTGCAGCTGCTCCTGTTCTTTCTGTAGTTCCTGCTATCTGTAAGTGCTGGGAGTGTTTCAGCTTACAAGAAATTCTTTGAATACTTTTAATTTTAGAATTGGCTACTTAAGTTACTGTTCATCTAGTTTATGATTATGTGAATTACCTTACAGGTAATTGTAATATGAACATGTTTTAAATCATAATTCTTCAAAATTGCCACAACAGGTGGATTTGGTATAGCACGTTCTCTTTTTCTATGGGTCTCCATTTTTTTTCATTACAAAAAACTTTACACAAAGGAGCATTTTTTTCTCTAATGTGCTAGTATGGAATAAAAAGTCCATAAAAGTTATGAAAGAAACCTTTATGCAGGATGACTTGAACAGAAATTTTGTGTGCATTCTTTAAGATGGTATTTAACGGGTACAACCCTTAAATTTACCTTTGTAAGATTCCTGTAAAACTATTTTTGTGTGTAATGAATTTTTTTATCTGATAGATCTAGTCTACAGTTTAAAAGCATGTTTATTTTTTCAGTATCAGGGAATAGACAAATTCTGTTTTAGAATGTAAAAAGTGTAATGGAGGAAGGAAAAATAGTGACATTTACAAAACAATTTTAAAATGCTTCCTTTATATTTCTCTCTGCTTTGTATTGCAGCAAAAGTATAGAAAGTCCTGGTCAAGAATTAAAGTTTGTGTTAAAAATTTATTCTCCTGTGGGTTTTGTAGGATGCTTAGTTGTGAGTGTCTAGTTGATGTATTTCGAACCTTGTTTGCAACTGTAGGGGCTACTGTAGAGTTAAAGCACTTGACTATGAATGCTTTTTCATTTTGCTCAGAATGAAAGAACAGGCATCTTCCAGCAAGTGTAAGAAAAGTGTTTTTCAAAACCAACATAGTCAAGTCAGTGACAGTTACACTTTTGTGCAAAAATCCCCCACAAAACAAAAACTGAAGGGGGAGAGAGATGTCTGCTGAGGGCAGAATACCTTCATGTAGCAGGTATTACAACAGTTTGCCAAATGTTGCTGTAGATATTAAAATTGCTCATGGATTCAAGGGTTGAGAAATCCATGGAGGGTGGATATATAAAAAAAATACAAATTAAGAATACATCCATACAAGTAGGATCTGATTCAGAAATTTCATGAAAGTAGATGGAGACTGGAAAGGTGTTACAGGAAAAATACCACGTATTTGCTCCATTTTTATTCTCTTTGAAGATCTAATTTCTGGATATAGGCTAGTTGTTGAATGGGTGCTTAGACTAAATCTGTATGTTTGAGAGGCACGTTTGATACAGTTACATACACGGACCCTAAGACTTACACATTTTCAAAATACACCTTCATTATTTTAGAGGTTTTAAAGGGTGAAGCATGTGATTACAGTCAGAAAGAGAAAATCTTGTGAAGTTCAGAGCCTTTTCACTCAATTTATTTAGGAAGAGAATAGCAGCTTGACCAACTCTGCTGCTCTAAAACCCAGCTCACCCACTTTCCTTCCTGCCCGAAGTATACCATGTTGTATCCTCTCCTTCCCCTAATATTTAAAGCAGACTTTAAAAGTCTTGTGTGTAACCACTGGCTTGTTGCTGACGCCCATCTGTTCTTCCAGACTCCAGACACCTGAAAGTGAACCCAGACAAACTCGTTTGCTGAAGCCTCGGCAAACCATTGTCCCAGGATGTCCCTATTTTAGTAACAGTCCATTAAGACTAAGTGAGTGATCATTGTCTGATATACAGAAGACTCAGACAGTCCTGCAAACCCATAGTTGGATACCTGGATGCTCAGTGGTAGGGTGGTTTATTTACAGCTCTAGTTGCCTTGTGGGAACTGCTGTGGGTGCTGGCTGGTAATGATTCCTGCTTGTGCTCTTCTGGCAACAGCTAATAAAGAGAATTCAGTGAAGTTTCACAATATGATAGTGAGATCTAACTTGAGACTCTTGCAGAGACAGGCAGATACTCTCTTCCGTCCTTGGTTTTACTCCCTCCACAGGCTCTTGCCTCCTCTCTTGCATTATCTAATGATCACACAATGTGGGAATTATTAGCATAAGACTAACCTTCAGGGAGTTTGAAGGGTTTGTTCTCTTTTGGATCAATGAGCTGACCTGCTTGCCAGCAGCAGTTGGCATAAGATACGCAGGTAAAAAAAAAAAAATAAAAATCTGAGCTGCTTTTCAGACATACCTAATACTTCTAATCAGAAGCATGGGTGTTTAGAGGTGCCTGTGCAGGGGTAGAGTCCTGTGTTTCATCTCCCACTTCATGAGCCATAACCAGTTGGTATTGTTGAACGTTCTTTCATGATAACTGAAGGGTGTTGGTGTCAGAAAGTATGTTTCAGAGCAGTTGTTTTTAATCCATTTCTCTCAAAATTTTAATAACTTTATCACCTGAAACTGTTTCTTACGCACTGTTTTAATCTAAATCTTTAGGATTAAACAGTTTAATCCTAAAGAGCAAAGCATTATTTAGGCAGAGCAGACCTATAAAAATGCCAGGGATGGCTTCTGTTCTTTCAGATTTGTTCCCAGTTGTGATTGTAACTAACTGAGTATGAAGCGATATTGTTAGTGATACATTCAGAAGTGGATCTTTGGAGGATAGTCAGAAGTTTGGATTTTTGAATGACAAGGTGAAGTTCGTGATCTGATGTAAACCACATGGAAACTCATTATGCGAACTGGTATGGGGTTTGGTCTGATAGAGATGCTACAAGGTGAATGAGTGTTTTTGTCAGGATTCAAGATTTTTCTTTAAATGACACTAGGAAATGTGAACTGGAGGAGTAGAATTAAAAGGAAAAAGAATCAAATATGAAACTTGATACAACCCATTCATAAAATGAGGACTTCAGAAGGATATGTTATAAAACAAGCCATGTGACAAAATAAAAGCAGGGAAAGAAAACTTGGAGAAGATCAGTGAGCTAATATCAGTTGGCATTTTCTTTTCTGAAGATGTTCTGGGACTGTGTGCTGATACCAGCATATTTTTGCCACATGTATGTACGTCCCGTGACTAATGAAATACTAATGAAGTTGTTACAGTTGATGGTGAAATTTCCTTTTTAAAATCATGTGGCTATGTGGTAGAATTGACTCTTTTCTACTGTGTAGCTGTGATCTGATGTGTGGATAAAACCCACTTGACAGAAATACACAGTAAGATATGGTTGATGGGTTAGAGGAAACAGTAGGACCCAATAAATTTGTTACCTGTTTATTCAGCTGATAGGAGACCTGGTCACTCTAGAATGCACAAAGGCAGTGTGTGCTCTCTAGCTGCCTTCTTTCAGATGGGATTACTGTGTGCATCTCTACTTGTGGCCGTAAATATTTTTTAGTAAGTATAATATATTTCTGTTGTTCTAAATGTGAATGTACTAGAATTTAAGTTCAGAGATATGTTCCTCAGGGACATATGACTTAACAGAAAGTATCTTTTTTTCTTTTAATATGATTTAGCAGTTCACTGGATCTACTGAAAAGTCAAAAGACTGATGCCCAGTGTAAATCTCAGAGCACTGAAAAAGAATTTGAAAGTGCAGCTCATGTCTCAAAAAACCATCCTGCTTTGAGAAGTGATATGCATAGGAAAGATCTTACTTATCACAAAACATTGGTTTTATTGGTATCCTGAGAACAATTTGCAGTAAATACCTTACCCCTGAATTCTGAAGTAGAATGTGATACATATGGAAGAGAAGACATACAGAAGAGTAATAGATACAGAAATCTGGGAGCTTGGATAGACTCCCAAGAAATGTAACGCTCAGTTCCTGCCTGGCTGGTGGCTTTGTAACTGCCCATTGCCACAGATAAACTCCTATTTTCTAGGTATGACTGGAGCATGAGAGAACAGCTCTAGATACATGAGCAACCAAGTTTTGAATTGCACAAATACTTGGTGAGTATGGCATACTGTCACATTTGAGTGCCTCATCAACTAATTCAGAACTGCTGTTTGAAAGAGATGTGAATCTATGGAACTGTTAGTGCCACTGACTGTTGAATATAGTATTTATTCAGTTATCTGATATAAAAATAAGTTAATTCACAGCAAAGTTGGTTTTGAATATTGTTTTTTAGGAGAAAACAAGGATGTGATATAGATTGTCACTCCTATGCATCTCCGTTTTTATTTTCTTTCAGCTTTTACTTGAGTGGTTTTCTCTCTTGTGAGTTTGACCCTATTTGGGCTCATAGAGTAGACTTTCTAATGATGCTAAAGCAATTTATGACCTATTTGTTCCTTCTTAAAGCCATATCTTTTGTTGGCTATCCTAAACTGCATCTGTTTCATTGCAAATGATCCTAATCTCAGTGTGTTTTTCTAGCAGTATCCCTGACTGAGGCAGGATAAAAGCTGTTTGCAATCTTCTGAAATGCATGTAAATACAGTGTGGTCTCTCTAGACATATAGTGCTGCCGTGCATTGATGAGAGTGAGTTATTTGGATAGAATTTGGATACTAGGACACAGAAGTTGTGGGGGTTTTCAGTAAACAGCAGATATGACAGAAAAAAAGTATAAAAAAGGAATTATTTGAATCCTCTTTATTACAGATGAGGTACTGCTTATCAAATTTGAATAAAGAGTAAGAATTTCTTTTGGAAGAAATATGATTTCAGGGAAAATTAAAGTGGACTGAACATGTAACAACTGCTATGAAGTGCAGATTGCTGATCTCTAACTAAGGGTCATACCAAGTTCAGTACTACTGAGTCATGCTAAAAACTGCACTGTGGCAGTAATGTTGCCTTGTAGAGAGATGTTACAAAGAAGGTAAGTTCTGTGATGTAGTAGTTACGTATACACTAATACCTGTTTAGCACAATAGAAATTGATCTTGTTTTAAATTTTTCTGATATAAATGCCGACAAGTGGCTGCAAGCTTGTTAAGTCCATACTCATAACTTCCACGGAAATAGGAATGAGAAGTTACAAATCATTATTTGTGGTACTAATATACCCAAATTTAGCAGTGCTGCTTTTGGCACAAGGCAGGAGGGATGGTGAGCTACTGGTGCTATCACCTTTTGTTAGTAAAGAATTAGCTGAGGAAGGTGGGCAGCAGCATGGTTTTCCTTCTTTCTCCTCCTTTTCTGCCTCCATGCTGCTGTTGCCTCCTCCTTTCAACCAGCGTAACTCAAAACCAAATGTTCCAAGCACAAGAGAGTGTTGTGAGCTGGAGTTACTGTATGCACTCTGTAGCTGCAACAAGATATTTTTCAAACTCAGCCTTCATTTTTGCACAATAGGGTGTAAACTTTAAAGGAGAGAACACTTGTTCACAAAGTGAAATTAACATCTGATATGCACTTTAAAAATACTTTTTGTTTTGCTTTATATCGTTCCTGCTGAAGTTTTTGCTGGTATTCATCCTGGCATTGCCAGGCTCAAGTTCTGTTTTATTTTATTTTCTTTGTACACAGGTTTATACCTTATGTTTCCCTGTATGGCTTTCTTCATGTTTTCTACTTTTCCTTTCCCCACTCACTATTTTGCTTTCACCTACACATTGCTCTGCCACCTCTCATATATCTTTCCTCTGCATGGATATGGCAAAATATGAAGGCTTAGTTGCTTTTCAAATGCTGCAAGTAGGAATTTTTCCTGTTCCATCTTTACACCATTAATGTTTAGCTGGCCACCTACGTACAAATATTTCTAGAGCTTATTACTGGCTTTTTTCAGAGGTTTCTTGGAACACAAGAGGACTAAGACTAACCATATACTGTTATCTACACTGTTTCTTTTATGCTGCTGCATACCAAGAAGGAAGACATCTCATTCTAGTTACTGTGCTTCCTGGGGCATAGAAGTTGAAGTGGAGGCTAGGTACAACCTCCTGTGTGCAGACTTCGGTGGTATGTTGGTATGCTACGAACTGTTGGCTTTGTAATCATAAATATGTTTTTCATTCAGGTACAGTATTTAGAATTGATAGTGCTGTTTACATAGGAAGATTTTTTTGGTTTTTTACTACTTTGATAGCTTTAGGAGTAGTCGACAATTTTGAAGCAAAGATGTATGTCTGTTCCAAGACGCCTTTCATAACAGCTTCACGAGGGAAAATCAGAAACTGGACTTGATGCTATCTGAAGAGATACTGCATACTGAAGGACATAAAAAAAGTTTTTGCAAACTGATTAATTATTTAGAAAAAAGGCACATGCTGAAATCTGGATTATAATGCTGAAAATTAAAAATAAATGTCCCTTCGCAGTTGCTGAAATTCATTTGACCATTTGTTTCTCAAATATTCTTTGTTATTCTTTTTTTAAACATCTCTAGCTAGATGAAATTGTCAGGTTTTGTGTTCTTCAAGAGGAAATCATAAATTTACTTCGGGTCTCTTGCTGATAGCAGCTGTCCTGTATTTCAGGATAAATAATTGTTTAGTTATGCCAAATAATGCTAATTAGTCTTATTTAACTTGGTGTTTTGCATAGCTGCTAAGTTGATACTGCTCATCGTGGGAGCATTCCTATTTAGAAAGTGGTGCAGCTTTTTTTTTTTCAAGAGAAAAGGATATGAGTGAAAATCTTCTGGATTTTGCGAAGCATCATAACCTTAAAAGTGCATGAGTTTTTTCATGATTTGGTTTGACTTTAAATGCCGTTGCAGAAGCCCATCCTCCTGTGTCAGTCTCTATTCAGTTGTAAATGTTCAGAGGCAGAAGGCTGAGGCACAGCAGCAACTGAAAGCGTGGGATGGCATTTTGTGGAGTGCCTGAAAAAGGCACCCCTATGAGTTTGACTTAATTGTTTATCACGTGATTTAATTTGTTCTACTTTGGTCATAAAATCATGCAGGAGAAAGGATTCTTGGCCCAACTGAATTTCTACAGTTTCGGTTCTGATACTGAATGTGGAACCTTCATTTCCTTCTGTAAATCATAAATTCAGGAGAAAAGACAACTGCAGGAATACTTCAGCTGTGGAGAAAGGAGGTTGAGGGAAATGATGTGTCAGTTTTCTCTAAAGGGGGTGAGGAGATTCCCCATTGTGCAGAGCGAGGGTGCCATGCGAGGTGCCCCTGCCCAGGCAAGCAGGACTCCTCCCCGCCTTGCGAGAGACTTGCTAGCTGCCTGCCCCATGTAGCACACATTTTAACACTCTCCACCGAATGCTTATAGGAGTTACGACATACATGACCAAAACAGTGAAGTTGAGGCTTTTTATCATTACATTTATATGGGCTTTGACTTGCATGTCTAAAAATAATTGTAATTGAGGCTGAATGAGGGGGTGTTTGAGGGTTGGCTGGACACTGGCTCTTCATTCCTCTTCAGCCAACTGAACATTTTCCTTGAGACTTGCCTGCTGATGCAGGGCATATGTGTACTGTGTGCCGCTGCAGAATTTAGCATGATGTTATTCTAATGCTACTGGATTTGCTTCAGGTTTATATTTTTCAAGACATTCAAGAAAAATAAAAAGACTAGGCCTTTCTTCAATATCTCATTTTGAGAAGTACATCTTATTAATGCAAAAATCACATAGAAACTATAATTCTGTCTCTCAGTATGTTGTATATGCAGGTTGTATACCTTTGCTTGCCTGGCCTTTTAAGTGTTATTTTTGCTGCAGGTTTAAAAACAAAAAAACCCAAACCAACAAACCCAGACCCAAAACAAAAACACATTTGAGAAGGACAAAGTAGCATGAGCTTGAGGTAGCATTTCTGCTTCTCTCTGACTTAATAACATAATTGTTAGGAATTCAGATGGAAAGTGAAACTCGTCTACAGGTGGAAAAATGTTTAAAGAAACATTTACAGACACTTAAACCAGTGTCTGAAAAGGGTCAGGTTTTACAGTTTTAGAGTATCTTTGACTTTAAAAAAAAATTGGAAATAACAGTATGAAAATTTTATATTTTTTATTTTATTAATATCTCCTGAAGTTGAATTGTTTGGCCAGATATATTATAGATGTATTTTTATAAGTTATTTGAGTGATTTACAAAGGTGTACCTTTAAAAGTCTATTGATACTTTAAAAAAATAAACACTGAAACAATTCTGAAAGGCGTTTTAAAAGAAGACTATTTAAATTCATATTGCAAAGATGTTAGAGTTTTTAATTTGTTTTTACATCCTGTGGACTGTGCAGTGAATTTTTTTCATTGTTTGTTTCTTTAAATGAGGGCTTACACAGCTGCATGAACACAGTGACACTTTCTGTCTCTGGCTCCCCATTATCATTCAGTAAAGAGACTCTTGGAATTAATTTGAACTCCACCGTCTATGGATTTTTTAAAACCAGCTGGGTTTAGCTGAAATGGGTAATTAGTTAGAAGTTCTTGACAGATCAGTTGTGCTTGTAGCGTGTGCTCCCACTTGCAATTAGGCCATGTTTACCAGGAAGGCCGCACTGAACATGCTTATTTCAAATGTATATACAATATTTTTTAGGAGGGTCCCTCTCATCAGATTTTAGGAGTCGAGGACTGCTCTCCAGTCTTGTGACCAGTCTGAAGGGGTCACTTGTTTGCCCTAGCGAGTCTCCATTGAGATCAGTAGGCCGTTTGTAATGACCTGAATCAATTCTGCGGCCACTTAACTCTCTTCCCTGGGCTTGCCACCCTTCTGGTGACCTTCAGGTTCAGCGAGTACTTAAAGTTAATTATATCCCTAATGTCTCTGCAAACTTGTTTCCAGATGTTGTGAACTGGGCCAAGGTTCGACTGTAAACATATGTCCCTCTTTCTGGTGCTGTGATAAATAATATGAAAATGTTATTTGTAGTGTATCTTGTCTGCAGCTGACAATTTTTAGTAAATCCAAGTTTGAGCATCTTCCAGATTCTTAAGTTCTAAATTCACAGATAAGACTCAACTTCATATATAAAGTGTTTTCAGAGAGAGGTGTTTTCCTCTGTGTTTACTTTGTGTCTATGTATGCATTTTGTTAATAGACATACACACAAAAATCAGCTGTAAGGGTTTTTTGTAGGTTTGGGGTTTTTTTAAATTCAGAAGGTAGGCCACGTTGCTAGTTAAAATTTTTAACTTCTGGTTCGTGAAGTTGGTTTTGGTGTGGACTATTTGACTTTTTTATGGTGATCTCAGAGAGTTGTTATTTATTGTCTCAGATATACTGAGATTCCAATCCTCTATGAATGGTATTGAAATGTATTTTTCATAAAAGGATGAGAGAGAATCTGGGTTTCATAGTAATTCTAGAAAATAAATGTTTCATTTTTTTCTCCAGGTTGTTAGTTTCAGTCCTTAGTAGCTATTGAGGTATATACAGCAGTGATTCCTAAAACAAAAATTCTAACTAGAAATATTTTTGCTTTCGTAAAATAATGGTTTTGCAAAGCAGACTTGTTCTTCCAGTCTTACCGAGACTGCATAATGCTTGTCATGGAAATATCAGGGCATAAGTATCAGGAATGATTTTATTTTCTTTTCCTGCTTTTGTCTTTCCTAGTATTCCTAAGATACTTGCAGTTCTCTATACTTAGACCACAAGAGGGTCTAAAAGTGGTACCTTTAGCATCTATGTTAACACTTAAAAGCTTTAGCTCCAGAAAAAAGGCAGGGCATGAATCAAGTTACTGTTTAGATTTAGAATGAGCACCTACCAGTGTATTATATGGACTTGTCACTGGATTTTTGGAGTTATTCTTGTGTAGCTGTCTGTTGAACATGACCATTTTTCAACAAGTGAATTTCAGAAGATACAAATTTAAGTTCTACACCAAAAGGATTAGTAGGTGATGATGGAAATCTTATTTGTTTTTACTTTTTCACTGCATCCACGTTTACAAAAAGCACCTTTTTCTAGATGTGGTATCAAAAGACATGGTTCTGGACTTTCTATTACACAGCTTCAGTTTCCTTTTCACTGCATGCATGTGGCTGTATCAATTAAGTATCAGCTGAGGAAATGAAGTTACATTATTTTTATGTACTTTAGAAAGATGAAATTTCAAGATGAAGGTAACATATACTTAAAAAAGGTAAAATACAAGCAATTGTTTCTGTAGGTTGTTTGGGTTTTTTCCCCAAAACATGGAAGACTTTTAAAATACGCATACATACAATAATGTGCTGTTGTATTTGAAGATTTTGATGTGTGGTACCAGAATAACTGAAATGTCAAATATACCCATAAGTTACCCTATAAGTTTTAATTAACATTTGAATTGAAATACAATTCACCCCAAAAATAATTTATTTATATAAAAACCAAAATCTTCTGATTTTTAGGATTATTCTGGTATTAGCTTCTGCTCAGTTATGCCTTACAAACTCAGGGCGTCATTCACTTGGTCATGCTGACCATTTCCTTTCTGTCTGTGATGCAGAACTAGGTTATCTGCACTTCTGCAGTGATTGCTTTTCTTTCCATTGGTAGTGCTGGGTTTCCTAAGAAAAGCTGCTGTTCTGTAGGTACCAGGTTGACTTCGTGCACTGTCTGAACCCTGTCATTGCTTCGCTGAAACTAGTTGTGCTCTAAATAAAGAAATGCATATGGGGTAATCTGGATGATGTCGGAAACAGAAAAAATGTAGATTTCATTACCAGGATTAAAAGGTGTCTTTAAAATAGTTGGATATTTGGAATAATTTGGTTTATCATGAGTAATGCTCTTTCACTTAATTTAATTGAAGGGGTTACTGTAAATTTTTTGAGGGGGATAGCAGAGGAGAGGCCTAGTTGGAGTGCATGAAGGAACATTGGTAAAGGACAGTTCTCATGTCTTTGGCGAGTAGTGTGCTGCCTTTCATCTTTGTTCTGTTTCTTCCATCCCTTTAAATCCTGTGGACTCTGGGCATGTTCATTCATCCTTCTTTTGCTGACCCAGGAAAACCAAAGCCCTGTAAGTGCCTGCAAAAGGAAAATCAGATAACTCTACTTCTCCAACTCTACTAATCTGCCTAGCTCTGCTGATCTGATGTTGATCTGTAAGCAGCTTCATTTTTGGAGTCTACTTTAAAGGATCAATTGATCATGAAGTTGTCCATGTATAGAAATAATTACTTTCTGAAATGCTATGCTAGCTTTTTATTAATTCCCTGCATTTTCTTATGCATTCATTCTTTTATCATGTCTATAAGTTGTTGACTCAGTTGGCCAAATACAACTGCTTCAATGAGATATGTATTTTCCTTACAGAAGTAGTTTTCTGCTAGAGGTAATATGTGGAAACAGGTAAAAATCAGGTTTTTTAAACATCACTTTTTTCCTGTCTATATTAGAACATACATGTTGAAAGAACGTGAATATTCACTTGGATTTTTTTAAAACATGTATTTTTGTCAGTGGTTGACTGTGTTTTGACCTTGTAAGAAAGTTGTTTTCCCCACTGCTGTTTCTGCCTGTTTAGCCAACACCTGCATAGCAATTACCTGATCTGCGACCAGGGAGGGTGCTTCACTTTTAAAACAGCACAACTGATATTGTTGAGAAATGTTGTTACACTATATTAATTTTTCATTCCTGCAGAAGTTAGATCTTGTAACTGGAGAGAGGTAAGAGTTACAGCACTGCACTCTTTTAAGAGGAACAGTATAAAACCAGCACCACATACCAGCATCGAAGTTGTTGGTGGCAACTGATGATGCACATCCCAGGAGATACGGTTACATTTCTGGGAATTAATTTTCATTTTATAATCTGTTTGTTCTTACCTCTGCTTAAAGTAATTACAAAGGTTTAGTAGCATGTACTGTACATACAGTAAAAAATAGAAATATATGAAAGTACTTGATTCTGAGTTACTGAATAAAGATAAGGAAAATATAACTGATTCCAAATGTAGGATCATAATTAGTTGGGAAAAGTTAAGCATCAAGTACTTCAAATCATTTGTATTAGTGTTGAATAAATTTTGTGATTGTCTCCTGTGTAATTTAGTGTTCTGTAATAGTGCATTCTTCGTTTCATCCACAAATGGGTAATTCTTTAGTATTTCCTGATTTTTTATTTTTTTTTCTCAAATGTATGGAAAATATAAATTAAGCTCTGCAAGGTAGGAAGTATGTTTGCATATGGAGGAGTTATGTTTTTTGCTTATGTTGACCCTGGCATGGCTTAAAGTATTGAATTTGTTAGGGAAATGGAAATACTAAGTTGCAAGACTGATCTGTATTGATGTTTTAATTGTTTATTAAGCTGTACGTTCTCGATAACTTCATAGGCCTATGGTTTAATACAGTTAAGTAATATAATTGTATGAATTATTGTTGGAATTGATTCATTTGACTTCACTGGAAATTCAGAATTTTGGATTGTTGACTACTGAGACAGGAGCACATTAAATAAGAAAACATATAAAGGGATTGGAAGATTTAAAGTACTGCTTCCTTTTTCCCCCTTGCCTCCTTCCTTGCCTAAAGCTGACCTTACAAATACTTAGGAGAAGAGGTGGTTCTGTTTTTATTAACTTAATGAAGCTGCCTAAGAGATCAGGAGTCATTATTCTGACAAAGTATAGAAACTTTGTGCCACTGAATTTTTGTGAGTTCTAGGTAGGATAAGTGACTAAATAAGAGGAGGTCATGGAAATTGGTGGTTCCACCCCTGTTTACCTTGTGTTCACTTTTGTTCGTAATCTAGCCATTTTTGTATTTCAGTTCTTCCAAGTAAGTATTAAAGATGTCAGGAGACAAACTGAAGACCAGAGGGCTGTTTGTATTAATGGTTATTATCATGAGAAGACATACAGTTGTTCAGGGGTTGCAGACAGTCACAAGGGTTTTTACTTACACCTAATATAATTGTTTCTGTTAATTGTATGTGTGCATATGATATGCTAGTGGCGGCTAATTTTTTTTGCATCAGCTTTGCTATGTTATTTACAGGTTTTATTTCTTTGTCTATTGGCAGGTATTTAATTAGTCAAGGAGCACATGTAGGAGCTGTAAATAGTGAAGGAGACACTCCATTAGATATTGCTGAAGAAGAGGCAATGGAGGAGCTGCTTCAGAATGAAGTAAATAGACAAGGTAATTTTGAAGATGGAAGCGTGGTTGTGTTTACTGGACATTAAATGTACTTTTGAAAACTTCAGCTAAATTAGGACTTATAAAGTCAGTTTATTTTCTGAAGAGAATTATCAATACAATGTACAGTGTTTAAGCTGTCTTTAAGTGTTTTTGCGCAGCTCAGCCTCTTGTGAAGAAAGAGGTCCAAAGTATTGAACCCAGGTGTTCAGTGGATTGCTGTGTTCATTTAACTCAGCCAGAATGTAGGTGTCATTCAGATACTATGGATGGTATTCAGTGCATTTGGTATATGGGCTTCTACATCCCGGCTCCAGACTAAGTCTAAAGAGATTCCTGCTTTGGAGGGAAGAGAAATAGGCAGGTAGTTTTAGGACGATGCAGTCCCAAGGTAACAAAGGTAACTGTTTCAGTTGACTACAAGAAAGCCTAGAATAACTAAAACAGGAATAAACAACTATCCTGTATCCTATAAATCAACCTTTGTGTCTACTTCTGACCTTTTTAAGTGCCTTTCTACAGTGGCAAATGTCTAAAACTACTCCTTGGGATAAGGAGTCTTAGTTTGCAAATACCTTAGGCCTGAGAACCAATCATGAGCCTTGAAGTTCCTCCTGGGTTTTTTTTGTATACTGAAAACAGTATACAGGTAAGCATTCATATAAAACTTAAAGGAGAGGTATCAAGTTTTGATGTTATTGTTTAATAACATATACCCTAAATTTATACACCTTGCTCCTAGAGAATTGCTAGTACTGGCATCTTTACAAGAGAAATTGGCCTTTGAAAAAGCATACTGATTTATTTTTCACTGCTTTTTTCCTCTCTCCTTATACTGCTGTATTCCATATTCCAATCCTCACATGGATTTTCCAGTGAAAGGTCTTTGAAAGTTTCCAGGTTTCCTATTCCACGGAGAAAAGAATATTCAGTTGTCGACTGACCATCTTGAGTGTGATAGAATTGCACCTCTATCCCAGAACTTGGAGTACAAGAACTGGGGGGCTGTGGTCTGAGTTACATATTGAAGGAGGATGACATTCACAGTGAAGATGGAGCCTTTGGAGGGGGTGTACTATAGGGGGCTGCATCTCCATTACTTCTAAACCCCTGCCTGCCTCTTAATAGCTTCTTCCTCCTTGAAAATGATTCTTCTTTTATACTTTTATATGTTGAGTTTCTGTGTCTTAAGACAAATTTACATAATTTAACAATAAACTAGTAATTGTTTTAGGCTTTGCCCTGATTTAATTTGTATGCTTAAACTCATTTAATGCCCAAAGCAAATGGTAAAAAGGAACTGGAAGACAGGATATGCAAAATAAGAGATACCTACTGATACACAGAAGTAGACAGTAGATTTGCAAAGGCTTTGATTCAATTAATTGGTAGTGTTAACAGAAATTTGATTAGCAGTTCTTATAGTTAACACACAAAGAATATCAGATTAGATAGTTGCAAGTATTTTTTTTGTCTGTATTATCATTTCTCTATTTTAATTAATTGTTTTCTTTTCTAACAGTAGTGTCAATCTTTGCTCGAGAGTTGTTTCTGAAATGTGCCTCAGACTAGATTCTTTAAGGTTGTTTTTTAAATGTTTGACTTCACTGATGTGCAATACTAATTGACTGCAGTAGCTCTTTGTAAAATTGAAATTATTTGGGGAACGAACTTTTCCAAAATCTCTTTTCTATTTTGTTGCTTTTTTAAAAAGAAATTATTTGTTATGTGGGATTTTACATACATTTTTACTATGCAGATATTCAACATTACACAGTAATTTTTATTCTTTTGCAAGTTAATTAAATTATTTTGAACGTCCCAATTGTAATATTAACATTTGCAACCTGAACTAAATGCTACAAATCACTGAAACTTTCAGTGTCTACGGTACTGTCTTTAAAAATCTGAGAGGGTACATGTTCCCACACTGTAGCTATTAGCTTCTAAAGTAGTAATTTAGGTTGGTTTAAAATACTAAATTTCACTTGCTATGGAAAACCTATTTTCCGAGCATTCCTCTGACATTTTTGTCAGTTGGTTTGCTTGCTTGTTTCACAGAAGCAGGGAAGAAGGCATGCAGTATCCCTCCTTCTGAATTTGTGTCTGAAGATGTAAGAACTAAGGGCTTTTACCTGCAGAGATGAAATCAGAGGAACTATTTCATGATTGTGCATGAGAATGGAATGGAAAGGATATGAATCTGGATGTGAACTCATGTATATCTTAGCAATAGGATTTTAATTATGTGCTTTTGATGGCATCCTTAACTTGAATGTAAACTTAATATTAAATACAAAATGATTATTTAGTCACTATAATGATCACTTAGAGAAGTGCCTAATTGTGTGTATGTTGTGGCTAGAGAAGTTAATAGCTCTGAATAGGAACTTAATTGTTTCTCCTAATGTGGAATTAACAGTGATGCATTGTCACAGTTCCATCTTTAACTAACCTGTAGGAGAATATAATTATTCCTCCAACAGTGGGATAATTCGTATTCCTTCCACATGATGCACTCTTTCGTATCATACAAAGCAATGCCAGTTTTGATAATGCAAGTTACCAATGAGGTCTGTGGAATGGTCCGCCTGCTCATGTTATGGGTAATGGAAGATCATCCTATTTATTTTGAAAATAATCAAATAAACCTGGGTGCCAAAATATCCTACCTCTGCATGGGTAGAACATGCAGTGCGAAAAGTGAGTTGACATTTTCCATAACATTTTTGCCTTCCAACCTTTTCATGTGTTTATTCCTACATTAATTAGTTTCATTTTCATGTTGCACTATTAATGCTGCAAGTACGGCTTCCTGTGTATTGGCAGTCAGAGTTGCTTGGTGGCAAAACATTGCCTGGAAAGATCAGTCAGGTTCATTGTGATTTCAGATATGTTTGACTGATGACATTTGATGTTTGTTTCTGTTAGAAATCTGAGGAAAAACCACCATGTTAGATCACCCTTTTTACTGCTTTTGCAGGCCTTCTTTCTTTGTAGGAAAAGTACAAACATACCCTTCCAGTTGTGCAGCTATTTAGTGTACAAACTGCTCAGTCCAAACTGATCATCAATTTGTACTTATGCCCGAATTTTTGCAGGTAATTGCAAAAATTGTATTTTATAGACATGTCTTACTACAAAACAAAGTGTGGGAACCTCTCAGGACACTAAAGTCACAAAAAATAAATCACAGAGTACAACACAATTCATTTCTATGTGACATTACAGTCTTAATAAAAGGAAGGATTTGCAATGTTTGCTCATCCTATTTTAGCAGACTCCAGAATCAGATCTGACTAGGGAGGAGATGGTCAGTGATGCAAAATAATCTGGTTTTACAAGTTTTGTTCTTGTAAGGAGCATTGGACATGAAAGAAGAGAGCCTTTCTAGTATTATTATCCAGTGTCTGTTTTTCTTCAGTTATTCTGATCTCCATATGTGACACCTCTAAATTGCACCAAGGGTCAGGTGCATTTTCATGTGTCCTCCTGTGTTCTGCTGGGTGAACACATAACTGTTGAGACAATGGACTCTGCAGTAATTGTGAACTAATGGAATAGCTATCCTGTAACTAAAGCTGTACCAGTCTGATAGCAAGGAAAACATTTTTTTACCTTAATCTTCAAAGGGGAATTATTGGCTTAATTATTTTTTAAGCTTAAAACCTAGTTTAGTTTTATAATTTGTGAGAAGATACATTATGTGCTTAGGTAAGGTATAAAGATTTTTTGATACAAACACTTCATAGAAAGCAAAATCAGGTTTTTTATGGAAATTATTCCACTTAATGCTGAACAGCTATTCCCTTTTCACTCTGTGTGGTTTAGCTGGTTTGTGTGTTATTAAAAAAACCCTTCTTTTTGGACTTGTTTTGTTGTTTCCACTTATGGCTGATGCTTTACCTTTGGCCAATCCTGTGTACACAGGTGCCACTGCAATCCTCAAAATAGTTTACCTTCATCAAAAATATTATTTATTTTTTTCAAATTATTTCAAATTTTTCAAATTTATTTATTTTTTCCCTCATGTTTCTACTCTGCAGTTTCAACACAGAGTTGTGGAAGTTACCTTTTGCCAGTAGTGTAAAGTTTTCGTTTGCACTGGAGAAAAGCAGCAGATTTGAAAGAGATGTGGCTTTAGTCTTGGCCTGCTCTGGCCAATTCTAAATGTAGTCTCTCCTCGGGTCTTGAGTAGGGTTAACTATAATGGTTTGAAGGGATTTTTTTAGCTGTTTATCATCAGATGTCCTCTTAAAATTATTTTTAACTGCTTAAGGAGTTATTTTGAATTATAGAAAACATGCTCAGGAGGTGAGTTAGTAGGGAGAGGTGATGTGAGGTGAATCAGGAGTTCATCATACGGCGTGGTGGCTATTTATTCAGTAACTCAGAGTGATCACTACTTTTGTTCCAAGGAAAGAAGCACATGTTCCTCATTCTTAATTATAGGTAATGTAACAGGACTCTCTCAGAATTATTGCTTAACTCAGCTTTGTTTGTGTGGATAAAATGCGAACTATTACATTTGTATATAAACATTCACTTCATGAAGTAAAAAGTGGGTTGATCTTCCCTTCAGTATCTATAAAACATGCCTTTATATGGCTGAGTTGTCCTGAAACAATGATTCAGCAGTTAAACTTATGCTGAATTTCATTAAATGCTCGCTGAATGGCACACTGTTTTCAAACCTGTTGAGTAACACTTGTTGATCGGAAAAAAAGTGAAAACATTTAGTAATAAATTATTAATGATTTAAGAAGTTCTTAGGCTGCCAGAGAGGTTAATCATCCTGGTGGTGTGAGCGAGCAAGTGCTGTGGTTGAGGCTGAGCTGGGAGGCAGTGCATTGCCATCTATGGGCCGCAGAGAGGAAGGGTTGGAAACCTAACAATGAAGCATTTTCTTTTTTCCTGGTATCTTAATAGAGTCTGGAAAACAACAGGAAAGAGAAAGGCCCGTACAAGGTATAATAAAGGCTGTTTATATTCTGTTTTCTGTAGTTAATAATAGGAATTTTATTTAACTTATCTCGGAGCACAGCTGCTTTTCTATGACACAAAGTTCAATTCCCATTTTCACGCCAGTTATTAATGTGGACTGTTTTATTTATATTGGCAAGATTCTGGTTCTTTCTTCTGTTGAAATATGACCAGAAAACTACTGTCTCATCAAAAAATGTATTGATGCAGCCATTACTCCTCTGCAACCATTATATCTTGTTTGGGCTTCGTTTGTGATACTGATAGAAGTCTATAATTCATTATTAGTTACTTTTCTGCAAAAGCATTGCTATTTTGACATAAATTCCTGAGTCTGCAGGCATATCTGGAAAGTATGCTTAGACATACCCATTAGAGACTCAAGATCAGGGTTTGGAAGGAGTTCTTTCTCTGTTCTACCTTTATACAAAATTGCCTCAAAACAACCAGCCATGTACATGGACAGTTTTACACTGATAGGAATTTGCATCGTATTCTTCAGGTGGAAAAGGTTACTCATGCTGATAAGGATTTACAGTTGGACTTCGGGCATGCAGAAGGGAATGGACGTAAATGTGACTAATGGAGGATGAGATATAAACTATTTATTTGCACAGTAGTGTTTTGCGGGCAACACTGATATGTAAATGACTGCAGTCTAGAGCATTATAGGATCTGCTGATTTGCACTGCTGTGTCATTCTGGAAGGCAAGCAGATGCCAAGGCCCAGGAAGTTACAGTTTGCAGTAATTCACGCTTCAATATGTAGGAGTCTTCTGGAGGAATGAGAATACAGAATTATCAATGCATTATTGATTCAGAGTTTCTGGTCTTCATTCTTCATATTGATCATAAAGCTTTTTGGCTTTTTCCTCTGCTGGGTGCTTCAACAGTCTTGTATATCTTCCTGCATCTTGCAGGCTCAGCCTCCAGATTGTGGTTTTTCATGAGTTTCTGATAAAATGTAATTCTGTGGGTTTTTATTAAATTGTCAACTAAAATGATTTTTTTAGTCAATTAAGTGAATGAGTCTAGGAGTTTGGTCAGCTGCTTAAACGCTGAATGTTTAACCTGCTTCAATTATTTTATGATACGTTGTAAAATTTTATCTTTTGATTGTCCTTCAAGTTTTACCAGATGTACTTAGTCAAGAGACTCTTCTCCAACTGATCTTTCTTTGTGTTATGCTTTTGGTTGGTTGGTTTTTTTAAGTAATTTTTTTGCTTTTGGGGGATGATTTTTTTGTTATTTTGGGAGGGGGGTTGTAGGTGGGGGGTTTTTTTTTGTTTGTTTGTTTGTTTTTTTACTTATTTGTATATTCATGCATTTCAGGAAATTTTGATATGGGCATGTCATTTTCAAGGGTTTGCTTGCTCTATAGCTGAGGAATTGCAGCAGCTGTGGAATACTAATTCATACATAACATAATAGATATGTCAGTCTGCTATCCACTGCCTTAAGGGTGTTTCAGCAGTGCCCATATAATTGCTTTCAATTTGTCAGTTCGCTGCTTTGACTTTCTAGTTGCCAGTGGATTGATAAGAGCTTGATGAATGTGTTTTATTATTTACCACGTTTTACACAGTAGAATGATGCACTGCATTACGTAGGATCATTTCTATATTATCTGTGTGTTTTCATTTTGTGATACTAATAATTTCTTTAACGATGGCCACTTCACTGCATACCTCAGTGTCTGCTGCATGTCTAAGTGGGCAACAGTCAAGTTGGATTGGTTTCAATCCTCTGGGTATTTGGTTTCCATTGGTTTCCATCCTCTGGGTATTCATTCACCCTGTAAAGGATTAGTAGTTTGCAGTTCCTGTGAAGATATTAGAGCTTGAAATTGCCATTCATTATAAAGACTGTGAAAATTAATTCAAATTATTAATTATTTGGAGTAGTTTTGAAAAGAGATATTCTAGCTTTGCATAGTCTTGTTTGGGGTCTGCTTGACATTGTACTTTGACTAGTTGGACAGTTAGGAGAGCTATATGATAGAAACAAGTTTGCTGGAGAAAAACAGTTTTGAGAGAGATGAAGTTTCAGCAGGAAATACTTAAAGAATGCAGAATTAGATCTGAGTCAAGGAGCATCTGTCTTTTAAGTGTTTTTAAAATCATCGTCGATGTAATAGGCTATACGGACTACTGTTGAGGTCTATGGTTTTATTTGGCAGATCAGTACCTGTTTCTAGACATGTTTTTAGTATGTCCAAGTTAATGATTTGCTCTACAAGACATTAAAAGTCCGGAAGACAGAAGAACAGTATATATCTTCCAAGTCCCTGCATGCCAGTGTCTGAGGTTAGAGAAATCATACAAATAAAATTGTTTTGCTGAAGGTTGGGCCACTGATTTTCTCTTAGAGGTCAACCCAGATACAGTGTGTAATCTTGATGATCACAGCTACTAAAACACTTCTCCTTACAAGTTGTCACCATTCAGGCATCATAGATACAACTATGCTTATGCATAGTTCTCTTCAAACCCCCTTTCCTACTATGTTCTTAAGATTGCTCCATGAAGTAGTAATTAAAAGGTGTTTGCAAATACGTTTGCTTTGCCAATTCAGGGTCTGTAATTTATTTCCATCTGTTTAACATGATGTATATACTTGTTGATGTTACAATGTTGAACTGCCTTTCTCCCTTTTCATCAGTGTGATAATTTTTTTGAGACATACTATGAAAAGTTTTCAGTGTTTTTGTTTTTTTTACTTAAGCTATGAAGTGAAATATGCAAAGGGTTGACTGTTTTGAGTATAAGGTTTGTGATTCACAGTGATAGAAGACAAACCAGAAATGCTGTAGAAAGAATAAAAAATACAGCTGTCTTGTCATCAATATTGAAAAGTGAGGCTGTGTCTCTTTCCATAGATAGCTCTTTGTAAAACAATTTCAGTTGTTTTCTACTTTGTACAGATACATCAACTTATATGTATATATAAGACTTAGATTTTAGTGCTTAGAAAGTTAAAATAGAGTTTTCCTCTTTTTTTAACAGGTCAGTTCAGTGGTTATTACTGGGATGGTAGACATTCTTATAATGGAAGAGCCAGTTTTAGTAGATTGATTTTTACTATTATTATTTATTTATAATCCTATTTATAAACCCTTTTGTTAAAAAATGCATGAATGCATGGAAACTGTCATATAATATTGGATGTTTCTATGACCTGTTAGGATTCATCTTCAAAAAGATACTTGTATCTAACTCCAAAAACATTATTCATATTGTTTAGTGGTTATTTTATTGTGTCACCTAAACATGGCATAAGATTTGTTCAATAATTGAATTGAAGTATTTGAACTAAAATATTTTGTGTCCTCTCTTACCCTCTCCCCCTCCCTATCTGAATTAGGGGTTGATATAGAATCAGCTCGAAAAGAAGAAGAACGAATAATGCTAAGAGATGCAAGACAGTGGCTCAACAGTGGCCATATAAATGATGTCAGGCATGCAAAATCTGGTGGTACAGCACTTCATGTAGCTGCTGCTAAGGGCTATACAGAAGTCTTAAAGTAAGTGTGGTTTAAATGGAAATTTTTCGTATTTTGTTGTCTTGATGTTATGCTGCTTGGAATTGATAGAATTGGGCACTTCTAACTTTTTAGGATTTGTATCTTGAAAAATATCAGTCTCTAGAACAATCTTTTCTCAAAGCTTGATTTTATGTTTTCAAGCACTCATAAATCATGATACTGTTAGCTTTTATTTTAAATAATTTGAAACATGAATACATATTTAGCCTGAATACTTATTTAAGAGAAGGAAGTTGATAAAAAACTTGCCCTGTTTCTGAAACCAACTATGTAAACAAGACCTTTTTATAATGCCAGTTAGCCTTCTAGTTTGTACATATTTTCAAGACAACATATTTATTTCCAGACATAAAGCACAGTTTATGATCCAGACTAAAAGTTTTTAGACCTGAAAACCAGGTAATTTTGCATTTTGATATTGTTGAAAATTGTGACTTTTGAAAGCTTTCCTGAAAAGCTTCAGGCTTGTGGTGTCCCCTAATTGACAGGTAGTTTTTTATTAATATAATACCAATATGAACCCTAACAGAAATTCAGTTGTTTTTTTCAGGAAAGCTCTGCTTTATTTCAGTAAAGCGTAATTAGTAATACCTTGCTTTGCTGTGATTATAGATTTATTTGACTGCTTTACCAGGTATTGTAACATGAATGAAAATGAGCACACATCCTGATGAGTATTGCTGCCTTTAAGGTCTGCAGAGCAATTTACTGAATGGGATTTCTACTTCAAAAAACCCTGATGCTTCAACATGACAAAGAGAAATTATTCTGTTGGATAAGTGTAATTTTAGTTTTAGAGTAGTATGTGTCTGCAAGGGAGTTTTGTCTATAATTGTTCCATTGTTTTCTAGCTCTTTGTTGTAGTTTTTTGTAGTCCAGTCCATATACTTTTCCTAGGAAGGAAAAAATATATGTGCAGGCAGATGATTACTTCAAATTATCAAAAACGTGTACTCTGTATAGGATGCCAGACTGCAAGACTTTGCAGCTAAGCATATTTGAAGGGTGACTCATTGGAGGATACTTCTATGAGTATATTGGCTCTTGAGAAACTGGGGGAATTTTTTGAAAAGAATTCTTTGGGATTATGTGATTTTTTTTTTTTTTTTTTAGAGGAATACTTTGTGATTATGTGGTTTTTAACAATTATGGACAGTGTGTCAGGGAGCTGTTAGCCCTTTCCGTGGAAGTGTTTGTTAGGTTAAGTGTCCTTTGACGGTCACTCAGAACCATGCTGAATTTGAGTATTGAATGCAGGCTGAAGGGTAGGTCCTCTATTTGAGGAGCTCTGTTCTCAGAGAGAAATTGAAGCATGTAAACACTGGATTGTTGCAAAAATGCTCATGACAGAAGGAAATGCAAGTTTCAAGCAACTAATATTAGAACGGGAGGAGGTTTTAAGAGTTTACGAATAAGAACAAAATTTTTTACATTTGATGACTCTCTTTTCCTTAAAAGGGCTGTTCTCTATTACTACACATACAGAGAAAAATCTCTAGCTGTATAGAAGCAACGCTTTGAGGAGAAAGTGAATAGAGAAGGAGATGGAAAAGGCTATTTTTCCTGAAATTTCCTTAAAAATATATACTTGCTGAACAATGAAAAGGCAGATTTCTGTGAGAAGTAAAATCAATCGTCAATAGCCCAACCCAAAGTATCTATGATGAAAAAGGAGAAGAATATTATCATAGAATAACTTTGATTTTTATGACAATTTATTTATCCCTGTCAGCAGTGTCAAGATCTATTTCTTTTAATTTCTTTAGGCTTTTAATACAGGCTCACTACGATGTAAATATTAAAGATTATGATGGCTGGACACCACTTCATGCTGCTGCTCACTGGGGTAAAGAAGAAGCATGTCGCATTTTAGTGGAAAACCTATGTGATATGGAGGCTGTCAACAAAGTGGTAGGATTTTTATGTAATCCTTGTCAAGATACAAAGTTCTGGTCTCTAAAGTGACTTTAGAAGCCAGGGTAAGAAAAGTGATGATAAACTGCTGTTTACTGTACGTGGAGCTTTATATAATGCATGTTTTGTCAAAACAGCATGTCTGTGTTCAAAACTAAATTCTCTGATTGTCTAAATTAATTTCTAGGCTGACTTTATGCTTAGTTCTATATTAAATGGTCCATGCAATCTTTGACATGGAAATTCAAAATTGAAAGGGTTTGTTGGCATTTCAGTGGTGCAAAATTCGTGACTTGATGGATTGCGTACAGGCTTTCATTTGATCTCTGAAGACCTTGATGCTTTTGGATAGTGTTTGAACTCGTAAAATAAGCTTGTGCTGCCATACTGAAGAGTTATCACTATATTATTCTGATTTGGGTATGCTGGAAGAAACTTGTAGGCATCTCTGGACTCCCTAGATGTAATTTGAATGCTTCCTAAGCTGTATTTCCTAGATTCTGTGCAATGGCCTGTGTAGCTTGTTGGCTTTGCAAGATCTTGCTCCCCATAAGTACAAATACATTCATTATTCACATAGGCATCAGAAGGATCCAAACCTTTTCATTCAACTGTGTAAGTGCTGAGCTCTCATTCTTTTCTTTGCAGTGTGTTCTGATCTGCTTCCAGTTTCTGTCAATACTGTATATGTAAATTGCCTGCCCAACTTTTAAGATGGATTCTTCATTGAATTTTTTCATAAACTTTTAAAAATAAATTAGGAAAATAATGCAGATACAGACCATGAATTAGCAAGTATTTACTCTATGTAAGGGAAAAATTACTGCTGCTTAACCTTTTTAGACCTTGTTGAATTTTTATTCCTTTCAAATGGAGGCTACTTATAATAAAATCAGTGAATTCTGAAATTAAATTCCAAATAGCTTCAACTCTTCCTGTAAAATGCTTACAGAACTTACAAAATACAACTATGCAGCTGGTATTTTTGTCAGGTAGTCAGACACAGATGTAATTAATCAAAGCCAGTTTTTCAAATTATGTGTTAGACTTTTTACTGGGACTGTGAAAATGCGGATATAATACGCTAGAGAGCACTTTCATAAATGTTCAACGCCACTGCAGCAAGAATAAGAAATAAGGAGGCATAGAAATATGTCAACTGTTTTTTGTGGTATATGGGTTTGTCTCTGCAAGCTAGGAAAGATTCGCCTGTTGTGTTCTTAAATAAGTTAGTAAGCATTTTTGGTTTTGGAGGTAAGAGGATTGAAAACTCCTCTGGATTTGGTTTCCGTTGTATGTGCTTAACACAGTGGAGAACTCCGCCTTTATTGTTTAGGCACTTCAGGTAACAATTGTTGAGGACTTGGGTTTAGATGTAACCTTCCAACTGCAACAGTTTTTTGTGAAGTGACTCTTTGTGGTCACCGTAGGTCCAACTCCCACTTAACATCTACCTAAAAATAGAAGGCCACTTTAAAAACTGTAGTCATAATGCAAATATAAACTTGAGATAACAGTTCAAATGTCAGAGGACCTCAAGCTGCTCTGGGTAAGCCTTGTTGAAAAGTGCACATGCTTCTGTATGGTCAGAAGCTTTATGGATGTGAAAATTAGTGGTTTCCTGTCTAACCAGTTAAGATAGCCTTCACAGTGTAATTAGGAATATCTTTACCTTTTGAGAAACTGAAATAAGCACAAATAGGAACACCTTTACTGTTTTTATAAGATGTTGAGACTGCATTTAAATGACAGCTCTGTCTTTTTATTGGTTATTGTACAGAAGAACTTACTTAGATCTTGTCATGATCTTCCCAATATCTCATGAAGTCCACCCATCATGTTGATGCAGCTGCATATATACCAGTGGATCTAGGAATTTGCCTAAATTCCAGCCTTCAAGTTCACGTAAAATACAATTTTGCTGTAAAATGTGAAAGCATGCCTACTTAAATTTAGTATAGCTTGCTTAAATAATTTAATCTTTAAAAAATCAATCTGTGGTTGATGTGGTAGTCTACAGTGGGAAGGATACTGAACTGCTCAGGACCCATCCATACAACTGCCATTGGGAACAGTTATTTGGAACTAATATTGTGAGAATTATATTCATCAATCTACTTTGCTTTTCCTTCATAGTGGGGTTTTTTCACTTCAAAGGACAGGAAAATTTTGTTGTTATGTCTTTATCACTTAAAAAATCTGTTTATCCATCAGGTATAGATGTTATTGTTTCAGTTACCCCCCAAAAAAGTAATATTGCAAAATTGTGTTCAAATACTGACAGACTAACAGTTTGCAATAGAGCTTGACTTATATTTTTAAATTTCTCTCTCTGAATGTGCTCCTTTACCTGCATCATCATGTGAGAAGACATTGCAGTCTGTTGTATTTAAATTCTATTGCACAGTTACGATGTTTTACTTCTTCCCCTTCTGCAGGGTCAGACAGCGTTTGATGTAGCAGATGAAGATATTCTAGGATATTTAGAAGAATTGCAAAAGAAGCAGAATCTGGTAGGCCTTGTGCATATATATATATATTATAGTTTATTGTACATAGGATTATGGTATCCAGCTCAGAGAAGCATAAAGATTAAAACCTAAGTTTTAATTTGGCACTTCAATTCAGGTAATCCTACAGCCACCTCAGAAGATCTTTTATGCCCTTACTTGGTCGGTTGTGGTAACCAAAAAGCCTTGGAAGAAGAAGGGTGCTCTACTACTTGCCTCGTCCAGTGTGCATTTTATGATCTGAAGTATCAACAACTGGAATAACAGTTTCTGAGATTTTAGAGTTTTGAACTTTAATACTTTGAAAGCTTATACACACACACTCTAGTATTTGTAATAGTTAGAGAAGATTTCCCCATTTGTAATTTTGTCACACTGATACCATTCTATCAATTAAACTGCATCATTCTATGTTTTGAAGCTTCATAGTGAGAAACGTGAAAAGAAATCTCCCCTAATTGAATCTACAGCCAACCTGGATAATAATCAGACACAGAAAACATTCAAAAAGTAAGTAAAATAGGAAAAATTAATAAGCTCTTAAAAAAGATGACTTTACAAGCTGTCACAAAGTCCTACTGAACAGACTTTAGTAAATTTTTCGAAACTTAGGAAGTACTTTTCTTTTCAAACTCAGTAAGGAGACACTGATTATGGAGCAAGAAAAGAATGCAGAGTCTCTGGAGCAAGAGAAGGCAGATGAGGAAGAAGAAGGAAAGAAGGATGAATCCAGTTGTTCTAGTGAAGAGGAAGAGGAGGATGACTCAGAATCCGAAGCAGAGACAGGTATGTTATTTGGAGCATTGCCTTTCTTCAAGTTTTTACTTTATGAATTTATTTATTTAATATTGTGTGATAGAGTTAAGTATGGTACATTTCACTTATTCTTCTGATTTCACTAAGCCTTCCAGTCATTTTAAAGCAAGTTTATACAAGTCTAAAGTCAAGTCATAACAGATACATCAAATGGATGTGTTTACTGGTGGCTGCTTAGGTTAAAGCTATTTGCCAGTTTACTTTATTGACTACTTAACAATTGATACTTTTAATTAAATAGAATAATATAAGCCTTAAGTAGCATGTCAGAAACATTGAAAAAGATAGAAGATCAAATGAGATATGAAGGTTTTGTAGCAATATTTGCTTGTGGAACTGGTTTAGAGATTGGATCAGCAGAAGTACAAACATTCTTATTTGCTCTTTCCATACTGAAGTAATTATCAATTAATCTGGCAATCTTGGCTCAGGTATTCGTAGAGTAATAGTGCATATCTTTTCAGTGTGTACTAAGATAAACTTTTAAAGCTGTTATTTTAATGTTAACAATTACTTCATATACAATTTGAGTTCAAGAAGAATGTTCTTTGAAAAGTTTGGAATTGTATGCAAAGTTGTATGCACATCACTCTGTATTTCACTCTTCTGTGGAATGTATGGGTTAGTTTTTTTTCTTGAACAGTTTTCAGAATAGCAAATAGTGATATATGAATAGCATAGTATTGTTTTCTTTCAAACCAGAAAACAAATGTTAGCCAATTAGTATTTAAAGATGTATGTTCAATCCTAATAAAGAATTTTAGAATTACAATGCAGCAATAAAATAGATAGACAAGGATGTCATTAGAAATAGCTTATTAATATTTTATGCTTACACTTTTAAATATAAGTGACCATTTTTGGTGAGCTGTCAGTTTTCATTTTAATACATTCTAACTTCTTCACCTGAAAGGTAAGACTAAGAAGGTATTTTAGAATTAATCACTCTATCATAAACATTTAATGTAGGTAGAAGTAAAAACAAGTTGCTAAACCAAACTGTCTATTATGGTTTAATTTTTTTTTTGTATTTTGAAATAAGCCAGTATTTCAATATTAAGCTGGAAAAAATGTCTGTAAAGGTTTGTAATTAGTCTTTTACCTTAGCGTACTGGCATCAGGTATTTACCGAGCTTTGCTAAATTCACACCACTTATAATATATAACATGTATTAATTTCTCTGTCTGACTGTAATGTTTGCTGAGGTTTATGATTCTGGTAATTGTGTTCTCTTCATTGCCAGTATCTAGTTTGTGCCAGGAAAATTTGACTCTGACACAAGAATTAATTTATGTAAACTTTGGGAGTTTTAATATCAACAAGACTTTATCATACTTTATTTGGCAAGATAGACTTTAGGCTTTTCCCTGTAGAGCTGCACCTCTAAGTTCCAAGATTGTACTTTCCCTTTCTTTTCCTGTTATTCAGCTTAAGGTAGTGAAAGTGAAAGATTTTTGTAGTGAAAAATCTTAATAGTATAAGGAGCAGTCTGGTTGTGAAGTATTTTAATAGTGTTCCATATTCTGAAGTACTGGATACTCTGATTTCTAATCTCTCGGGATATTTAAAATGTTTTCCTAAAACTTACATTTTGTTACACTGGTTATGTGATAATAAAGTTTCAAAATAAATACAATTCCATCTGTAAGACCAAGAGGGGAATTATGACTGTGAAGCTGTCTTTCAAAGGACAGGGAAATACGATGAAAAAAAATTTTCAGCAGATCAGGTTTGGTAACTTACTTTGGGGTACTTTAATGTTTTTTGAAAGTTAGTTTTAACTCAATCATGAATGCAGCTATGTTCTTGGTGTCCTAGAAATAATTTCAAATTGCAGTTGTGAAAAATCTCCTTTCCTCCTTCCATGCTTTCACTCCAGATAACTTTTTTCTATATTTTAAAGCTGTATTACTCATTCACAGATTTCCATCAGATCTGCCTGTGCATCATCTCAAATTGTACTGTCAGTCCACATTGTCCTGTTTAGTGTTTTATCACCTAGAATTTTACCACCATTTTTTTCACTTGTGTTTAGAAGGAACTTTTCATTAAGTGGTTAGTCATGTAAGCTGGTTTTTTTGTATTTGTTTACTGCATAAGTCACTTTTGAAACTTTTGTTCATCTATATCCATAACTAAAACAAGTGTGTAACAGCAATATGATTATTATACAATTTCTAGTTGTAGATTGGTACTTTGTTGAATTTGAATGCAGTTGTGAGAACGCTGTATGGAAACATTGCATACTTTCCAAGTTAACTGCTCCTATGCTGTATGGGTCACCTAGAACAAGTTACACGTGATCGCGGCCGGGTGGGTTTGATTGTCTCCAGAGAGGGAGACTCCATGACCTCCCTGGGTCTGCTACCCTCAGTGTGAAAAAGTCCTTCCTCATATTGAGGTGGAACTTTATGGTCATCACTCCATGTCCCGTCACTGGGCACCACTGAAAAGAGTCTGGCACCATCCCCTTGGCACCCGCCTTTGAGATATTTATATAGATTAATGAGATCAGATTAGATGCCAGCATACCTCCTACTGTTACATTTTTTATGCTCATTAGCCAGCTACTAAAATATAGCCTGTCTGGGGAGTCTGGAATCTCTGTCTCTAGAGGTTTACAAGACATGTCTCATCAAAGCCCTGAGCAACCTGGTCTGTAGGCAGTATCGAACCTCCTTTGAGCAGAAGGTTGAATTAGATCATCTCCTGAGGTCACTTTCAGCTTGAATGATTCTGTGGTTTTGTCTCGGCATCTCTGAGTGGTAACACTTCCTGAATACCAAAAAAAAAAATTACATGCACGAACCTTTTTAGAAAAAAAGGTGGACCTAACTAAAGATACAGATTGGGAGTGATGGGGAAAACACTGAGGAACAAATAATAAAATGCTGTTTGTAAAATTGACTGTCAAATTTGTTTGATAGAATTCTACTCTGTGTTGTAGAGGTGAAGAAATTGAGAAAGAAAAGTGAAAATTAAAATCTTGTAAATATTTTGCAGATAAGACCAAAATGTTGGCAGCTAATAACGCAAATACCACAAGTACACAATCAGCATCAGTAGCTGTGACGGCGCCTTCAGTAGCTGGTGGCCAAGGGCCACCTACATCGCCTGTTAAGAAGGTAAAATAAAATACCTTTTTTGTGATTTTCTGTTTCTTCTGCATAAGCATACGTTTTTTGATTGTAGTATAAAAAGTGAATTGGGTTAACCAAAGTGAATTGATGAAATTATGCACAGATTCTTAAAATATTTTGTGTTCTTCTCCAGAAACTGTGTTCATTTTTTTAATAATTTTGAATGGTTTGAGTTCTAAACCGGGATCTAAAATACAGAACTACAGAGTAGGTGAATGTAAGAGCCTCGTAAAAAAAAAAAAAAAAAAGAGATCTGTTGCACAGTGAGTGGAATTCTTGTTTTTTCTGAAGCTAATCTTCATCTTTTGAAAGTCTTTTGTATGTTGGACTCCTCCGTAATTTCTATAAGCTACAGTTCTAGTGTCTCTCTGTGCCTGTATTTGTGCAGTAAAAAACCACTGTAGGTCTCATCCCATTTCAATATGGTTAGGACCTCATGGAAGAGCTAGATAATTAGGACATTTTTTCAGTGGTCAAAAACACAGCTAGCAAAGCCATATTGCATGCTTGAAGCTTTTTACATCTTGTAACTTTACATGACAAGTTAATGTGAATGAACTTTAATTTGGCTTGTCAAAGGGAAGATAGGTATGCCTGGGGGAAAATTACAGTAGATAATAATGCATAGTCAGAAGATGGTACACAAGTAAAACTCTGAGAATATCAGAGCAAACTGGATAGTAAGCTGGTAAGTCTTCATTTGTCAATCATTACAGCTTTTCTACATGCATCAGAATGAAAGTGTAACCCACTACTGATGCTTCTGAAAAGTGTATTCAGGAGAAAAGGTAGCTGTGATATAATGAAGCCACAGTAGAGGGAAAGGCCAAACTGCTGGCGGAATAGTATGTAGTGTATTTAGCTCCTCCTGGGAGCTTACTGGGGTTATATTTTCATTCTCACAATAGAATCTAATGATGATTCATCTTACAGAGTATCCCTTAATGTAACAGATGCAGTTGTGTGATTAAATGACAAGAGGGGTTATTTTTATAGGAAGAAATAAGTTTGATTTTAAGCTGAATTATAACCTCTTACAAATCGTTCATACACTGTTGTAATTTTTTTATGCAGTAATTAACGGTTTATGTTTTGATCTCAAAGGTTAAAGGTGCGGTTTAGAAGTAAACTGTAGTTATCTTCCTATAATACTGTGTGAAAAGCTCAGGGCCTTCTGTAGCAACAAAATAAATGCACGTTTATATCAAGACTGATTATCTTGTGACGTAGAAGGGACATGTGATCTAGAGGAGTAATTGAAGCTCATATCAGTGAACAAAAAGGCTTTAAACTGTTTTTACTAATGAAGGTAAAGCAGCATGGTACGTGTGATCTTTCACCTACTCTTGCACGTGCCTTTTCAGGTTTATACCATCTGTGCTACTGCAGCTGCTCTTCTGCTTTTACACGATAGATGGCCAAACCAGATGTTGTGCACAGGTGGTGCAGATGCAGTGTACTGAGCTTGAATTTGGGTTTTCTCAAGTCTACATGGCATTCAATAGTGCTGCTCTCTGACTGAGGGCACTGAAGTAAAGCATGTTTGGGAGGGTAGCTAAGCTAGCATGGGATGTGGACTTGATGATCTCTGAGGTCTTTTCCAACTCAATCGATTCTATGATTCTATGAATGACATAGGATAAGAAGATAAGGGGTGTGTTAGTGTGAATCTTCCAGTATTCTCAACAGTGTGAGGATTTAGGCCATGGACCTTGTTAGGTCATAGGCTTTGTTCTCTTCTGTGCAAACTGTAATTCTGCCTCTGAATGAGCTAAACGTGCTGTGTTTAGTAGGAATCTGTTACTAAAGTTTTAAGTGTCTTACTGCTTTTGGTATTTTCTGCTATAATGAAGACCTATGTAACATAAACATAGGAGCAAACTATGTGGTGTTAAAACAATCTTTTGTTTCTGTTTTCTATTCTTCCGATCTTCATCTTTGTCTTGTCTTAATTGGCTTTAGTATGATTTCATTCCTCCTATCATGCCTGTCGTGGAGTCAGTAGATCCTGCATCATGGAGGCAGGGCTTGCGCAAAACTGGCATTGTTCTTGTGCCCAGTAAGGGTGAAAAATCTATGGTGAGGTTCTTGTGTACACAGGTTTATGTACAGGTTGCAAAATAACATATTTAATCAAAATGTTAATACCAGATTTGCATGTTTCTAAGTTTGCATCTCAAGTTCACAGTGTGTGTTACAAAGTGTGGGTTTTCCTAAGCTAACTTTTAGAGGAGTAGTGTACCTCGACCAGTCTGACATTTCTTATCTCATTGACTAATTTAAGAGAAAAATAGGTTGCCTCTCATTACTCCCCTACGAATTCAGCACTTACAATTATTAAAATCAGTTGTCTTCTCAAATCTCTGCAAGGAGCATGAATTACCACAGGTAATGTAAATTAATAAAATAAATTCATTTTCATATGTTGTTACAGTTTCCAACATCTACAACCAAGGTTTCTCCCAAAGATGAAGAGAGGAAAGATGAATCTCCTGCTTCATGGAGGTTGGGTCTTAGAAAAACTGGTAGTTATGGTGCACTTGCAGAGATTACTGCTTCCAAAGAAGCTCAGAAAGAAAAGGACTCCGCAGGTGTTATGCGTTCTGCTTCAAGTCCTAGACTTTCCTCTTCATTGGACAACAAAGAAAAGGTAGTAATATTAAGTGTAAAACAACATTTCAAGGAATTTATATACCTTTCTTAGTATAGATGTTTATAATGTATTATAGGAGTAAGATTGTAGTACACAGCTATTCTTTACTAAAATTAACAGAAAGTTAAATTATGGAGCTTCTGTGTAGTATTTCTTCAAGTGTGATATGTACCTTCGTTGCCTGGTGATCTGGAGTACAAGTTTGGCATTTAACCCCTTTTTAGAACTTGGAGTGCTAGTAGTAGTTTTTACACTTTTGGGACATTAGAGGTTTGATAGCTTTGGCCTCACTTGGAGAGCGATGTTGAAAGAATCTTATAAACAAAAGTAGTCTCTTTTGTGCTTGTTTTCATTTTGTAGTGATTTTTTATTTACAAAAATTGGTTCTGTAATTAAGCATGGATACACTGAACCAAGTGAACAGTGTATACACTGAACCACTAAAACAAGTGTTGTTTAGGTAATTGAACAACATAGAACTTGTGGTTCTGTTTCAAGTACAAGTGTTTCTGTGTTTTGAAGATTAAGAATAATACTATACTGTACTATATAAAAATACTGAACCAGTTGCTTTCAGTTATCAGTGTTGGAATTGTAGTGCCACAAAGCAGAAAAAAGAGAAATCGCATCATTTACCTCACTAGAATGAAAACATTAACAGTTTCCTTTCACTACTGTAGTCTTTATGATATTTTACAAAAGCTTAAAACTCATTTATATAATCTGGTCACGGTAAATACAGCTGGAGTTGTCAAGGATGATGATTTTCCAAACAATTAGCAGTATAATCAGTAATAGTAACACTTAATAGAAAATACATGTCTTTCAGGAGAAAGATGGAAAAGGAACTCGACTTGCATATGTTGCACCTACAATACCAAGACGGCTGGCCAGTACCTCTGACATTGATGAAAAAGAAAACAGGTGATTCTGAAGTTATAATTTCTTTTAAATATAAAATTACTTGATTTTAGAGTGGCTGACAAACTTAATATATTTTAAGACAATGCTAATTTATAGCATCCTGCTGTATATATTATGCTAATCCATATGATGATCCAGTTCCTGAAGGTTTTGGATCTTGTAAATTATAATGATCCTTTTTAAAGTCCAAATTATTCTGTGACAAGAGCAGAACTGGGCAATGAGTGTTGTCTTCTTGAGGAAGAAAATAAAATTTAAAATGAGAAGTCCTAAACTTGTAAGATGCTGAAGGGTGCTAAAAGTACTTTACTGCTTTATCTTGAGTCTCAAAATGCTGCTACTGGGCTCCATTATTGCTTTTGATAGTGATAAAATTATATGTTTCTTATAGTCTTTGCTTAAAACCATACTGTGCAGCAGCAGTACAGAGATCATAGTTAGCTTAGAAAAGCCATTCTTCTGTTTTTCTTGTTACATGTTGACCTTTCATCTTCTTTTGTAGATTTTTATTTTCTTTGCTGATACTTCTGTAGCTTTCAGTACAAAAGAAACAAAAAGTTAGCATAAACTTCCTACCTGTTAGGATTTGGGATACTTTCATGTCATATTTACATTGTCAGAATGTAACATGACCTTACCTTAACCATAACTTAACCTTCCCCTTTTTCACTTCCACTGGGACTGTTTTTTGCATTACTGTAGAATGCCTAGTACAAAACTTAGAGGTCTTCCTAATATTGTGCTTTTTGTTGGATTATGTCTGGATAGTTGAATGTTGAATGACCTGAACTGAAAATCCTCTAATTGCTCAGAATGAGCTGTTGTAATCCTTGTCTGTGAGACTGATAATTTCTTTATGCCCAAAGAGGAGTGTCTTTGTTGCTACTCTTGAGAATGGTTTGTTTCAGTGCAGACACAAGATAAATACTGCTTTTTCCTATGCTTGTGGGAAACTGCTGAAGTTTAGTCTCTGGGTGACAAATTCTGTTTTGGAACATGGATATCCCAAATCTCATGCTCTCCTAAAGTGCAGTGTAATTTGTTAGCATCTCTCATTTTACTTGGCCAGATGCTTTTTAGTCTGTATTTCTATAATGGGGCAGTTTGGAGTTTCTGTTTGTGCTGTGATTCTCTGGAGCACTATGTTCTTTGAGACTGAATTTGCCAGTTTTGGTTTGTTTATACAGGAATTATTATTATTCGGTTTTTATTCTCTTGAGATCTTTTCAAAAACTCTTGTTCTCTAAAAGTGCGTTAAGTAGAAGATACCTTAGGATTTGGACAAACATTTCTTAACAGTTTTATTTCTTAGAAGCTGTTACTGGTTGTAACAAAGGGATTAAGTTTTGCTTCAGTATTGAGGTTTATTTGTGTCCTTGATGTGCCAGTCTTAACCATCATGCCTTATTCACAGACACAGTTCCAAAAGTGGTTGTCAGCAATAGCGCAGTTTTTCTCATGTGGATTGGGTTAACTGCAGTCACCAGTTTCATTAGTCCCAGTGCTTGCCAAACAGGTGATTTTTCTGAGAACTTTCTGTATGCCTTGGGGTACCAGAGATGAAGCCTGCTTTTAGGCCAGACTGTTTAGGCACCAGTACTTTGCCTAGTGTATGTAGAAAACCCGTCTTGCCTACCTAAAGCCGTAGGAGATTTTTGACAATTATTCTGACCTTGTTTACGTGTAGAATTTAACCATCTGCCCTACAGGTACCTTAATAAATCATTAAGGTTTCTGCCTTTGTCACAGATCTTTGTCCTTGTTGCCTGGCTTAATGCCAGGTTCTTCTTCTACCTGTCTGAACACGTACTTGTCTCACGTATCGATAACATAGTGTAATCCAGCTAACATCCTACTGTGAGTGATGGAAATGACTTCAAGATGAATCCTAGCTGGGCTTTTAGGTTAACAAATCTCAGAGTTAGGTTAACAAGCCTCAGTTGAGTAGCCAATGCTTCAGCAAAAGTGCTGAAGTCTATTGTGTCTTGGCAAAGTGAAACTTTGAGTAATTATGAAAAATTTCTCATTCAGTGGGACCTTTCTGTGTAAGATGATATCTCACTATTTGTGTTTCTCCTTGCTGGTAAGAAATAACACTACACTGTTATTATTTCGTCATTTTCTAAAGTGGTTTCCAGCTGCAGAAGTGCTAGCAAAATTTTCATGCAAAAAGAGGTTCATTCTGATGGCCAAAGGTATCTGAACATAAAATACATCTTTACAAAGTTTTATTTTTCTGTACACCTGGTTACCTTTTATGTATAGTTTTGTGAAAGACAAGGGGATTTTCCCTTCTGTCTGAACTTTACTTCAAGTCTTGAACTCACATTTTTATTAGAAATTCAGGTTTCGCATCTTAGTGTCAGTGTTCAGGATAGTTTTTCTAAGTAGATTTTTGCAAGGTTGTTTCTTGCTGCTATAAACTGCAACAATAGTCTGGAAATTCCTTATAACTAAAGTCATGTCAGCTAGTGATGCATGGCAGGCCACTCAGGAATGGCTACTGCAAGCCTGTTTACGCTAGTCTACAGTATCATGAGTTCTGAAGGCTTGTCAGCTTTTCAACTTCTTGTAATATCAAAGAATGAAAAATCCCATTAAATCAGCTACTAAAAAACCCCAGTAGTTTCCCCCTTATTACATTGGATAATCTCAGGGGCAAACAGGTAGATATTTTGTTCCTCTTCTGGGAAAAACAAAGCCAACAACGGTCACAGAGAAAAGCCAACAGTTGATTTTATGCTGGTTAAATCCTCTTTAGCAATTTTCTTTTGATTTTGCTTTTTTATAATATTTCTAATGGCATTAGTAGGAATTTTTCCACAGGGGCTTGAAAATTATTGTCTAGAAAGGTAATTTTATTCCTGTTTGGTTATATTTATTTTAAGTGTGTTATCCATGGTTTTAATATGAAGCTGCTGTTCAGCTCACATCAAGAACAGCCTTCTTTAATATGAGTTTGCTAAACTAAAATCTTTTTTTCAGAGACTCATCTGCTAGTTCAATACGTGGTGGCAGTTCCTATACCAGGAGAAAATGGGAGGAAGATGTCAAGAAAAACAGTTTGAATGAAGGTCCTACATCATTAAACACAAGTTATCAAAGAAGGTGTGGATTTTCTTTTTTTTTTTCAAAGTAGGCTTAAAAGTTATCAAGAAAATAAATTAAGTACAGAATAATTTTGTAAGGACAGTTAAAAATTGAATGGTAACATGTTGAAATGTTCATAATAATGGCAAAGTATGTGTTGCATGCTGATGTAATAGTTGGGCTGATTTTAAAACTATATAATTTTTACTAGCTTAGAGTGTTGCAGCAATTGCTGTATAATTAAAATTACATGCTTCCTTTTTCCTATTGTTTATTTCAGTTTGGGATTCATTTGACTCTTTCCAGATGAGTTCAGTAGTCAAAGATAACTATTTTAAATGTTGAAATAGAAGTAATTCTGCTTGGTATCTGAAAGAGGGAAAATATTGTCTGTGAATTTTGGTTCTTGCATGACAGTCCCAGAAGTCTTGGGCTGCTCTCCTTAATGGTAAATTTTAGCCATACCTCTGAGTATCAGTATCATAGAATGCATACAGAAAATTAACTTGAATGCAAAGTAAATGATGAAAATAGTTTTCATTGGGTGTTCTAGTTCCTGACACGATTTTCTCAGGAGGAATCATATCCTGCAAATATATACATGATTAACTTTCCTTCATTGTGTAGTTTCAGTGTAGACATTTAAGTCAAGTTCTTCATTGAAATTAGTGGAGCAATAAATAGCTCAAATGAATAAATAAAAAAAAAAAAGTCAGGTAACTATGCTGCTGATGTATGTGGTGATTGATACTCAATATTTTTTTGAGTCTTGACATTGGTATTATCAGTGGCATGTAATCAGGCTGTTTCATACAGCAATTTATTCAGCCAGAACCAGTGGATAAAAATGTGGAAGCCACTGGGTCTTCTTTATAACTTGAAGAGCAAGGGAATAACCTGAGTGGGAGGTTATTCTTTCTGTGAATAATTTAAGTGTTGGGGTTTTTTTAAAGGCAGTACATTTAATTGGTTTCAAATTATAAGAGGAGTGACATTTTCTTTTCTGACAAGCTGTGCAGTGAAGTTCTGCATTTTCTGAGGTATTCAGTGTGGGTGAAACAGCAGTTTAAAAATGGGACATTGGGGGCCCTATATGAATACTTTAGTAGATGTGATCAAGGCAGCCTTACATAAAGAAGTGAAATTCCATTCTTTATCTCCTCGTTGTGTGAAGAAATGGTCAGGACTAAGGGACACATCTGCTGCCCTCTGAAGTCATAAATTAAAAGTTCTAGTCAAGGAAACAGTGAAGAAAATGCTTTTTTTGCCCCGGAAGTTTCAAAGACTCAACTGAGGCACAAGATACATGGGCAGGAATTTAATGGATCATTCCTGCTTGGTGATATTTTAACGAGCAAAGATAAGTAATAAATGCAGCCATTGTACATGTCTTTCCTTCAGTGGCTCCTTTGGTAGAAGACAAGATGATTTGATAAGTTCTAATGTTCCAAGTACTGCATCAACAGTTACCTCTTCTGCTGGTCTTCAGAAATCACTGCCTGCCAGCACAAACACTACTACGAAAAGTACAACGGGTTCAACTTCAGCAGGTGTACAAAGCAGGTAATGGCACCAGCACACGTTTGTTTCTTGTTTTTTTTTTGTCAGGTCTACTGTGTGCTTATGTATGTGCATGCATTCTTGTTTAGTAGATTCTGGGGCTCTGGATTTTTTCACTTCCCTGTTAAATTTGTTTTGATTTTGTACAATTTGGCTCAAAAATTGTGAATGGCTTTCTACTGTAAAGTGACAGCCATGGTGGTATAAAAGAATAAACCCAATGTTAGAAAGGTGTGAAGAATAAAAGTTCAGTCATTGTGAACTGCTAATTCTTAATTTATTCAATTTACTAGCTCAAGTTGAGCTTTCATAGTAGAGACATTTCTCACTTTGCCTTTTTTTTTAAAAAAAATCCATCCCTCAATTTACGTGTTATTAGTTGTTTAGTAAAGTGCTTTCATTGTTTAGCTGTTTCCTTTTCTCTTTTTTTTGTGTTGCTGCTTGTTATGCTGTAGTACCTCAAATCGTTTATGGGCTGAGGATAGTACTGAGAAAGACAAAGACAGTGTTCCTACAGCAGTGACCGTTCCTGTTGCACCATCTGTTGTAAATGCTACAGCCACTACCACAGCCATGACTACAGCTACTTCTGGCACTGTGTCCTCAACATCAGAGGTCAGGGAGAGACGGAGGTGTGTAAAGGTCCTAAGAGTAATGTTGCTCTTACGCAAAAGTTATAATTTTTTTTCTTATTTAAAGGAATGTGTTGGTTCCACAAATTTGGGCAGTACAGTATGTAAAGCAGTGTTGTTTTCTTTCTGTGTACTGAAACAACTAGTAACATGTCTCAATTTATCTAAGAGCTTAGTACTAGTAGAGAAATTTAAACTTCGATACCATATGTTTTTGGCTGGCCTTGGGTTCTCATTCAGTATGTGGTATTTTCATATTTATATTTCTGTTAATAGATTAAATGAGTCCTCTTAAAAATACCCATAATGGAACTATGTAAAAACACTGAATTAAAAATAATGAGTCATTAATTAATTACTACAAGTACATTACTGCTGACTGAGCTAGTGTGCCGCTGGCAGTATGCTAATAAGTTATAACATAGCATTTTTTTCAACTATTTTGTATGCCTGGCAATTCTGAGAAGAGAGTATTGAACCCAACACATTCTGTTTATTTCATTGCATCATTTAAGGTCTCTTCTACTTGAAACATAATTATACAATTGTAAAGGCAATGCTTTAAGAGATATTCATTATGAAGAATGAGTAAGAAGCTGATGTAAATCTTATTTTAAGAATATAGTGTGTTTTTCTTTTTACATTTATATGGTGGAGGATGAGTTAAGAGTGGTGCATATTTGTGTTTCCATAAAGAGTTATTTTCTGCTATTTATGGAAGCAAAAATAAGATTTCAAAAGATTGGTAATTCCTGTTAGCTTTCCCTGGATACTACTTCTCGATATTTATAAATGTTTATCCTTTAACCCTTCTTCTGAAATGCAAGTTCAGATTTCTATGTTGCTCCTGTAGTAGTTTTGAAATGTATCTCCTGTATCAGTGTGTATCTCTGTATGTTGACGGAGGTAATGAAGATGTTCCTTATTACACAAGAAACCTGCATTCTTTTGGTTCACTTAAGGCAGCATCATTTAAAGATTCCTTATAGCTTTTAGGCCTAATTAAGGTAGCCCATTTTCCATAGTCTTCCCTCATACCCAAAACTGAAATTAAATAACTTCTATGAAAATGTGGATTATGTTTTTATTCTTCCCCACCATGATTCAGGAAGTGTCCATATGTGCTAACAACCAATTTCAATAACAACCATAGTCAGAATAGGCATTTTCCAAAGTAAAATTTGACTGAACCTAACAAATGAAAAGCAAAACCAACAAAATGCATCTTTTTTTCAAAAATAGTTCAGATTTTAAAATGCAAACGCTATTTCGGTCTCATATCAGCTGGAAAGTCAAGGAATTTAGAATTAGGGCTTTTGCTGTCTTGTTTACTCTCATTAGTGTGTTTATACTAATGTGCACATACTACACACGCTTTAGATACCTGCAGTTGGCCTGAAATTCCTTGGTTTTGTCACGCTAAGGATGATTGTGTAATATACTGTTGTAGATGCATTCTTCATGGTGTATTAGGATATCTATTAAATCTTAATAACCAACAAAATTTGAATGCATGCATGTGAGAAGGTAGTTCTCTATCAGCACAGGCATATGTATCTGTATATACAGATACATATATATGTGTGTGGATGTGTATTTACTTATGTTTATATACACATGAAAAAACTGTATGTATATGAATTATTACATGCTAAATTTTTTCTTAAGTAAAGAAGTTGGTTAGTCTGTGAAATTGTGTATTTAGAAAGTATGTTTGACACAGTATTTTGAAGATAATAAATAAATAAAGACACTATAAACTATTTTTAGTAATGAAGCAGGTAATGGCACATCCTTTTGGAATAGCTGAAGCTATAGTCTTTGTATGATTTTTAGGATTAGTTTGGAGAAACAGGAAAGAAAACTACAAACTTGAATCCTTAAATCTTTTTATCATGAATAATACTGTATAGGGAACCTGTGTGGCATCCAAAAGGGATGCTACAGAAGGGCACTTTGTACTCTGACAGTAGCTGTAGTGTGCACCTGGCAAGTGGAGTGTTTTCATTTAAAGTATTTCAAATTTATTGGAAGGTAGGTGTAGGTACAGCAGTTACCAAAAACCAATTTATGTGGAAGAATTTGTAGCAATTTTCAAGACCTAAAGATATATATACCTGCTCTGCAGTCAGAACCTTCTAGGTGGGTAATATTTCAGATCATGTTAGCTAAAGCAGCTAGCAGGCACCCTTTACCTGATGTAAGAGAGAGCCTAGAGCTCTAGGAAAATGGAAAGTCAATGAAAAATGCTATTTGCAAGAGAACAGCATAGGGAAATCAAATTATCATGGGTTTTTTGAGGTATGTTGTACAATGGGCATTGTTTCAACATTTTTAAGTATAGCAGATAATTGTAAGTATTTTCCTGTGTTTTAGGAGTAATCATTTTAATAGAGTTAGAACATAGGTAGTGATACGTAGGTCTGTGTAAAGTTTATTTTTAAGTCTTAGAATTGTTTCAGTACCGTTTTTAGTATGTGCTAAGGCTAACAAATGTATTATTCAATGATCAAAGAACTCTTTCTATACATAAATTAGTTAAGTGTTAATAAATGATGGCGTAATCATTAGCCAATTATTCTTAACTAATGACATATAAAAAGAGACAATCGGAAAATATTACAGAATCTGATCTAAAGAAGCTCAGAGAGGTGCAGTAAGTGATATAATTAGGTTTTCTGCATTAGCAGTACATTTAGCTTTTCTAAAAGCTCACAAGTAATGCTAAAAATTAATACACACATATATTTGTTGTATAAATGTCTATATGGCTGAATCTCTGAGGTCTTCTATCCCTGAAGAAGTACTTAGTAGACTAGTGAAATACCGAAAAAGCTGAAGTTATATTTAGAGAAAATGGAAAAAGGAAATCTAAATTAAGTAAGAAAGCACTATGTGTTTGAGTTCTAGGGCTGCTGTCTTGATGAGTAGATTATTATGATATGGATGAAATGTCTAAAATGTAACCTGGTTTGTATAGTTAAAAATTTTCTTCTGACTGCTTTGGTTCTCTGTTGTATCATATTGTGGGGGTTTATTCTGACCTTTTAATACATTTGTACATAAACTATCATTTGCCAATTTTGTTTGTAATTAACCTTTTAGATCATACCTCACTCCAGTACGGGATGAAGAGTCAGAGTCCCAAAGAAAAGCTAGATCTAGGCAAGCAAGACAGTCTAGAAGATCTACGCAGGTATAGTAGTATTAAAGCTTCTACGTTTATGGAAACATACTCATAATGTAACACTTGAGAAACAGGCATAGCATACTGCATTTGCATCCATTTTTAATTCTTTTTCTTCTGTGCAGGGGCTATTTGTAAATAAAGTGATTGAGCCGACCAACATACGAATAGCTAACAAGATCCATGACATAGAAAAAATACATTCAGTCTAGTGTCTGTGAAGAGAGAAAAGTTCTAGGAGACAGTTTGCAGAGATTTTTTTGTTACTTGCTAATGATCTAGTATCTAACTGCTTGTCTCCTTGCAACATTTCTCTCTCTTAGTTTACATAATAATATATTTGGTGGTTCTTTGCAGTTTCTATCAGAACTTCCTTACAGTGAGTTGCAACTAGCACAATCCTAACATAGGGAAGGATGTGGCAATAGCAAAATAGAGTGAGTATCTCTGATGGTACTTGAATGCTCTTTGGGCAGTGGAGCAACTACCAACCACTATCTGCTGACAAACTGAGAATAACCAGCATATAGGCCCTGAAAAACAACACAAAAATACTGTAGCCATTGTCCTTACCTGTTTTAAGGCCGAGTCTCTATCTACATTGTTTACTGATGTTACTTTCAAGTCTTTGCACTTTGAAACTCCTCAAATATTTCTGGTTACCTTTTGTAATGAGATCCACTCTTGATACAACTTTATCTTACCCGAGTTATTTTTACTTCTTAATACTAATTCAGAGCCCTGAATGATGGTTAAACTACAGGCCAACTATTGTTGAATCTTTACAGTAAAGAAGCTACCAGGAATTACTCTATTAAAACTTTATCAACACAAAAACCAAGTAAATAACTGATAAGCTGCACAGTTGGCTTTGAAGAATAGATTACAAAGTGTTTTGAGCAATGTCTCAGTCAGATGCATCAGCTGAAAGTGTAGTAGAGAAAAGCTGTCTTCAAAAAATTGTTTGCTTTCTGAGCTTACTTCAAGATGAGTTTTTGTCTCAGAATAACAACGAACTAAAAAATGAGTTACAACTTTCTCTGGTGCTGTCAGTGCAATTTTTTATGTCTTGCCGGCCTAAAAATCCAGTTGAAGGGAGTGAATTATAAAGTATCAGCATTTCTGAAAATATATTTTTAGGGTTCTTTCAGAAATGTTTAGTATTCTTATGGCCATGTTGGAAGCATCAGAAGCATCCAGTGGGTTCTTAAATTATCTCTACAGGATCTTCTGTATCTGTTAGTTCAACTAAAAATTGTCTTCCTGGAGAATCTGTGGTAGATCACATTACAGCAAACACTTGCCCCTTATCAGAGGGATGTTTGGTTCCAAGATTCAAGAGGAAAGCTTATAGGTAGAATGGGTAAAATTTATTTCTTACTAGATACATTTAATTTTCTTAAGTTGAATTTTTTGTTTAAAATATTTATTTATGTAATGTGATCACCTACCTTAATATCAATGATATATTAAAATGATGTTCGCTGTTTTCACAGGGTGTAACACTGACAGATCTTCAAGAAGCTGAAAAAACTATAGGAAGAAGTCGTCCCACACGAACCAGAGAACAGGAAAATGAAGAAAAAGAAAAAGAGGAGAAAGAAAAGCAAGACAAAGAAAAACAAGAAGAAAAGAAAGAATCTGAAACTAAAGATGATGATTATAGACAAAGATATTCCCGAACTGTTGAAGAGGTATTTTCATGATGAGTCTCTTTAGGTAGAGAAATTATAGAAATCTTGACTCCAACTTTAATAATTTAATTTTGATACTACTATAAGTATTATTTATGTAGTTAAATGTTTTAATATCCCATGGTTTGTATTTGTTAATCTTGGTAAATTAATTTTGACATTTTTCTGCTGAATAGCCGTATCATCGCTATAGACCAACTTCAACTTCAACTTCTTCATCATCCACCTCTTCGCTCTCCACCTCCACTAGCTCTTTATCAACTTCAAGTCAACTAAACAGACCAAACAGCCTTATAGGTATAACTTCTGCCTATTCTCGGAGTGGAACAAAGGAAAGTGAGAGAGGTAGGAGTACTTTTTTCTGAAGGGTTTTTTTTTGTTGTTGTTCACAAAGAGTAGCTTATGTTTCTAGAGATAGTTCAAAATGAGCTGCGATATGTAAGACCACTGGGGATGTACCTTGTTCCCATTTTCTGCAAGAAATTCAAAACTTGCGTGTAGAGAGTTAAAAAAAGGATTTTCTGGACTTGGTGCTGGTTTGCAACCATTTAGTATTTTTCCATTGTTGTGTCATAGAAATGTCAAATATACTGCTGTAAGTATCTACATAATGCTTTCATTTTTGTTTTATCACAGCAACTGTAATAAAATACCATAATTTCAGAGTCTAAATACTTGCAGGTATGAAGAAGAAGTTTTACTTGATTAAATAATTGGTAAATGACAGGGGGTTTGTTTCAGTCCTCTTACACTGAAGGACTGGAATGATGCTTAACTGCTCTAAGGACATCTCAGGGTTTAATGAGCAGCTGAAAACAAAGGGAAGGGCATGCTTCCCGTGGTAGTTCACAATATTTAATGGAACCATACTTCTGGATACTTTAACTGATGTATGTAATCTTAAACTGAGGATTAGATGCATGATTCAGAGATCACAAAAAAGCTTTTCTCTGTCACAGTTTTTGCCCTCATTTCAAATGTGAATCACCTGCTGTAATTCTGAGAGATGTTGTGCCTGTGCTTCGCCTGTCAAAGGAGGAGCCTGTTGACATGCAGTGTGATCTCCTGGTCTCTTGGAGGCTTGCCACAGTTGACTTGAGAGAAATACTTTAATTAAAGTTATTAATCAGTGACTTTAGTAGGGTTACTGATTACAATCAATAATTTTGTTCTACAGAGGGTCAAATAAAGTGGTGTATTGATGAAATCTCTGAACTATATAGCAGTCTTGCCATGTTCCTTAAAATGGTATTTTCTGAGGAAATTGTTGGCGCTAAGCTTCAGGGATATGCTTTCTGAATTTTTTCCCTTTGTCCTAACATGAACTGAAATTTGGATTAAGATTCTTCAGTAATGCATACTTACTTCTTTCCTGTTTACTTCGTGCTTCACACTAAAATGTTTATTTACCCCTGAAGTCTATTGATGGTAGTTTTTAATTTTTAATTTTTAGTGATTAGTGGCGCTTCTATCTGAACTCAAATCTGTAGTTGCTTTATTTAATAAAAGAACATCAGACTAAATAGACTGTGTGATAATAAGTAAATAACTTTGATTTGGCCAGGTTTGTTTATTTTTTTTACAAATTACTTGTAAACATACAGTGAAACAAACATAATCCTGAGGTATTAAGTCTGTTTCGAATTGCAGTTGGGTTTGTTTTAAAGAAAAAGGATATCTGTAATAGAGTAATAATCTAATGTAGGAGATCCCATTTTATTCTTCCTTAGAGCAGAAATGGAGATGACTGTGATGAAAAGAAGGACTCTAAGGAGGACTTAACAGACTTTTAAAAGTTGGGATTTTTTTTAATACTGAATTCTTGATGTAGGCAAAAAAAGCTTGTTTGAGGAAGAATGGTGAAGAATTACCATCTTTTCCTTTATACTCTTATATCTGAATTACTAGGATTATTGTTACATTGAAACGTTTTGTCTAGGTGGCTGAGGTGGAATTAGTATTTACAGTATTTTAGAACTATATACTGGGCAGTGTATATTGCAGAAAACCCTGTATGTGGTAAGAAGCTCTATAGCGGATTTATTTCAGGTAAAAAAAAAAACTACATTGCAAGCAAATTAAAGACTGAGAAGTATTACTTCAGAAAATTTTCAGCAAATTAGACTGTGGCATAATTCAGTGAGTAAGAAAGCTGTTATTAACAGAAGGGGGCAAAAACGAAGAAGAAAAGGAAGAAGATAAGTCACAGCCTAAGTCTATAAGGGAAAGACGGAGACCAAGAGAAAAACGAAGACCTACGGGAGTTTCTTTTTGGACTCAGGATGTAAGTAAACTTTGCTTATAGCGAAGTGCACTCTTCATGCATAGTGTACTCTTAAAATAGAGAATAGTTTAGAGTAATACAGTATATAACTAATTGTTCTAGGAAAAATGATGCTTTTCTAGTTATATATTCTGTCTTTCTTTGTTTTGATGCTTTAAGGAGCAGAATCAAAATTAAGTCTTTGTTTGGTTGATAGTGCTAATAAGAATTCTAGAACACTGTAGAAACCATAACTTAATAGGAATTAATCATAATCTAAGGAAAAACATTAATTACTGAACAAATGTTTTATTTATTCCATTGTTTATTATAATCCTGTTAATTATGAGATCTTAAAAGTTGTGTATAAAATTTTTTTTATAATAAGCTCTGAAATAAATGGAATGTATGAGCCAATTCCCTGTCACATAGCTACATAAATTGGTTTTGCTAAGTTGATATAAGCTCTTTTGTCACATCAACTGCAGAAAACATTAAAAGAGAGTGTGAGTTGAATATCAAATATTTAATGTGTGTTTAAGTTTTCTTTTCAAATTTTGTCAAACCTAATATGGAATTTCCACTAGGTTATCAAAATTGCGGAGAGGAGGAGAGAGGGGAAGTCCTAGCCATGTAATTATTATAATCCTGTTAATTACAAGTTATCTCAAAATTTGTGTCTAAGAATTTTTTTCATTATAAGGTGTTTTGTTCCTTTGTATACAAATGATTTCTCAGAGATTGAAAGCATTAAGTGGATTTTAAGTAACTTCCTCTCTTTGATAAACAACTATTTAGCATTTATCAATTATCAGCTGAGAACTACGTATATTACTTTTGACCATGAAGTATTTGGCATACATACCAAAGCTGTAAGAAGAAGAGTTGTTATTTGGCACATTAACAAGTAGCCATGTACTGCTGTCAGAATAGAAAGGTTATAGTTGATGTTTTAGGCTCCTCTTCCCTTTTCTTTGTCATGGGATCAATATGTGATGTAAAAGCAAGATTTTTGTGTGCCAAATGCAAAGTTAGGTTTCATCTCCTTCTGGTACTGAAAACATGTAACTCTTTCAGAATTTTCTTCATATATTCTGTATATTTTCTGTAGAGTATTCTGCTGGTCTTACATTTTCATATTAAAAGTCTAGAATGCCTTAAAATCTCACTACACTTTCAACACTTTAATTATTTTATCTCTTCCACCTCTTTCACCAGAGTGATGAAAATGAACAGGATCACCAATCCGATTCAGAAGAAGGAACAAATAAGAGAGAAAGTCAGGTAATTTAAGAAAGACAATTTGTTCATTAACTTTCTAACAGATAGATTTTTATTGTAAAATTTCTGTTGAAGTTGGATTCACATATCACCAGGGGCCAAAAGTGATAGTTTTTGTCTTCTATTCTGATTACATAGAATTGTCATCCAGAAAATGTAGATTAAATTGTCCCATCAGATCAGGGACATGATGCAGCAAGTTATTGGAGGGAGCTTTCAGCTTCTGTCCTGCAAAAATCTTTATTTCATCTATACTTTTGTTTTCAGGTAAATTGCATCCAGTAACTTCTGTGCACTAATTAAAAGCTTTTAAAATGAAACCCAGTGCTGTCATTATTATAATTAAAAAATAATATGAGAAGTTAATTTATAGAAAGTTGAAGAGCACAATGTATGTAATTTCTCCATTGATGAAAATGGTTTTCTGAACATCCTGATTCAGTATTATTGGTCTTGTTAAAGAGTCAGTAGAAGACAGTATAATAGGCTTGATCTGATGGGAGAAATCCTTAAAAACTGAATGGTGTGTGACAGTGGGATGAAGAGGTGCTAAAAAGGAATTAGTAACGTAAGCTGTACTATAACATGGTATAGCAGAATGTATTACTTTGAACCTAAAACCTGGCATAACACACTACAGATTTACAGAATTAGGTTCATTATTGAGGAATAAAACTCAAGTGGTATTTCTCTCTTTTTTGCAAAAGCTTCCAATGTGCATTCCTTAAATACTGTAGTTAAGAGATTCATTCTGTGCTGTTTTGGTTTGCTGTATTTTTTATTTCCGTGTCACATTAACATAAATGCATAGTCCTGTTTCATTTCCTCCCAGTAGCACATATTATTCTTAAATCTGTAATTATGTCATATTCTGTTCCGTAGAAATTCATTTTGGTAGGATGTGCATGTGGTGCTTCTGTGTAGAACTGGCTGACTGAGAGTCCTTGGACAGGTGCACTTTTTGCTGGGTTAAAAAGTGGCCTAGTAAGTGGTGGAGCTACATCCAGCTGGAGGCTGGTCACGAGTGGGGTTCTTCAGGGCTCAGTATTGGGGCCAGTCCTGTTTAATGTCTTTATCAATGACCTGGATGAGAGGATTGAGTGCACTCTCTATAATTTTTCAGAAAACACCAAGTTGGGTGGGAATGTGGATATGCTGGAGAGTATGAATGCTCTTCAGAGGGATCTGGACAGGCTGGATCGATGGGCCAAGGCCACTTTCATGAGGTTCAGTAAGGCAAAGTGCCAGGTCCTGCACACTTGGGTCACAACAACTCCCTGCAGTGCTGCAGGCTTGGGGAAAAGTGATGGGAAAGTGGCCCAGGAAAAAGACTGGGGTGCTGGTCAACAGCCAGCTGAACATGAGCCAGCAGTGTGCCCAGGTGGCCAAGAAGGCCAATGGCATCCTGGCCTGCATCAGGAACAGTGTGGACAGAAGGACCAGGGCAGTGATTCTTCCCCTGTACTCAGCACTGGTGAGGCCACACCTCGAGTGCTGTGTCCAGTTCTGAGCCCCTCACTAGAGTAAGGACATTGAGGTGCTGGAGCTTGTCCAGAGAAGGGCAACGGAGCCGGTGAAGGGTTTGGACCACAAGTCCTGTGAGGGGCAGCTGAGGGAGCTGGGGTTGTTTAGTCTGGAGAAAAGGAGGCTCAGAGGAGATCTTATCACTCTCTACAGCTACCTGAAAGGAGGTTGTAGCCAGGTGGGGATTGGTTTCTCTTCGCAGGCAACAAGCAACAGGAGAAGAGAAAAATGGCCCCAGGTGAACCAGAGGAGGTTCAGGTTGGAAATGAAGAATTTCTTCACTGACAGGGTGGTTAAGCTTTGGAATGGGCTGCCCGGGGAGGTGGTGGAGTCTCCTTTGATCGAAGTGTTCAAGAAACAACTGGATGTGGCACTTGGTGCTGTGGTTTAGTTGATGTGGTGTTCGGTCAAAGGTTGCTCTCAATGATCTTGGATGTTTTACAATCTTAATGATTCTGTGATAATCATGGCTTTACTTAGAAGTCAAAACACTCTCCTAGGCTGTATACTTCCTACAGAAGATGTTGGTAATTGGTTTCATTATAAATCAGTATAATATCAGAGAAGAGTGTATGGATTGTTCTGAAATAAATTGAATGTATGAACCAGTTCCCTGTCACATAAATTGATTTTGCTAAGTTGATATAAGCTCTTTTGTCACATGAGCTGTATAAAATATTAAAAGAGAGGAAAGAGATATGAGTAAACTAGAATTACAGTGACAGATGCTCAGAAAATAGTTAACCATTCAATTCTGCTGATTCTTTGATTTACTGCTATTTGGAAGACAGAGTTTGGAAATGCTGAAAATCTGTATTACTCCCTTATACGATGGTGCTGTTGGTTTTGTTTTTTGGTTTTTTATTGCTTGATGAAGCTAGAAGCCAGAGGTGGAAAGTGGTAACTGTAAACTTCCAAAGGCTTTGGTGGTAACTCAGGAATTTAAACTAACTAAAGAGAGGAGGTCTTGTGTGCATGCAACAGAGAAAATTAAAGGACCTCAGACAAAAGAGTTTCTAGCCTGAATTTTTTAAGGAATCATAAAAATCATTAGCTTATTCATGTCGGAGGTCTTTGAAGGAACTGTCTTGTAAGATTTCAGTTTGATTTTCTTGTTTTTCAGTACTTCAGAACGGTCTTTTGACTTCTTAGCTGATCATTTGTCCATAAAGGAGAGCTATTAAAAAGAAGTTAGACTTTGCTAAGCACTTTTACCGTTGGATGTTGTTCTCATGAAATTTTGCTTAAGCTTTTTAATATTAAGGGCAGAAAATTTCTTCAATTAGCACAAAAAATGCCATGTAACTTAAAGGAAAGTGGTGTTCTTAAGGACAGTCCTAGAACTAAGGTTTAGGATAGCCATTAAAAATAAGGAAGTCAGAAAATTACTTTGGTAGATGAAGGATTCTAGGTCAAAATGTGTTTCTGTGAAGCTTATTTTTCAGTATGATGCATTAAAAAAAACCAAACAAACCCCAAAAACTTAGTAATTTGACTAGATGCTACAACTGTGGTTAGGTTATAAGGAAATGGACCGGAATTTTATGTTAGTTGGAGATCAGATATGTGAATTCTGAAAGGTGGGAGTTAGTGATATTAGGATAATAAATGTCATTAGGTCTTCTGGTTCTGTGGAAGTTAACATGAGAAACTGGATTAATAGTGTTGATTAAATGCTGTATTCAAATTTTGGTTTTCATTTTCACTGCTGTGGCACTTTTACAGAAACACTCACTTATAACAGTACAGAAAATTCCACCTAAATTTAACATTTTATTTCCATGACCTCACTAAAATGTAACTTCACTAAAATGTAACTTCACTAAAATGTAATGTGCTTGTCTAGAAACTTAGTGTACTTTTTCAAATATGCAGTTTGTTTAGGTCTGTAGGGTCTGTATAGAGTGATAGTGCAGGGTCAGGTTGTATAGATAAGGATACGTATGTTTTAATTTTTTGTTACTGCTTTTGTGCTGCCAGTGTAACTGTGTCTGCTCAGTTCTGTGACTGTACAAAGAACACCCATTTCATGTGATTTGGATGCACAGGCATATCTTTGTTGGCATAATTTGTCCTCAGACAAGCTTTATGCAAAGTTTGCATATTCTCAGTTACACTTTTTCACAGCTTTTTGTCAAATGTCAAAAATTGAACTGAGCAAAACTGACTGAAATTGAAGGAGAAAACAATGAAAACAGCTAAGACTGCTAAACTGCCACCCCCCACCAAAAAAACCTCCAAACCAAACCCAAACACAGTTTATGAAAAGTGAGGGGAGCAAGAACAGGCATGTGCTTGAGAAATGTGAGGCTTTTTCAGTGAGGTATGGAGGCAGGATGGTGCTGAAGCAGCAGGAGCAGGGATGTACAGCTTTTGGGGAACAGAAATTGCTGAAGGACAGTTTTTTTAAGATTACGGCATCCTTGTCTAGCTTCTCAGGTTCCCAGCCTCAGCCAGGAGAGTGGGAATGGGCTGCATTTGTGTTTTCCTGCCTCTAGTAATTACTGCTCTCTTGCCTCCGCAGTTCATTTTTTGTCCCCCTGTGTAGCTGGAAAATTTTGTTTCTAAGATGGTCTCTATGTGACTTAATAACTTGCCTTTTCCGTTTGGGAAGCTATAGTGCAGCAGGGGAATGGAGATCTGGAAAGTTTTCACATTCCCACGGCACCATGGGGAGTCCACTGGAAGCAAAGAAAAACAGCCTTTAGGAAGCGTGTTTGCTAAGAAATATTTAGGAACAGTTTACTTCTCATAGAGGCTGTCCTACATTGTAGGTAAAGTTAAAAGGACCAGCTTAGCATTTTTTTGCATGCAGCAGTCCTTGTAAAAATAGAAAATTAAAGTTTTTATGGACAAAGATTCCTCTGTTCTGTTCTCACCCAGAGAAGGAATCAGTGGAAAAGGGATTTTTGTAGGTCATTGGTTACATGGTGGAATTCTGTAGTCTCGCACTGATCATGCTTACACGTAGATGTAGGATGGATAATGCAAGGTAAAACTTCTGCTTAGATGAGAGTTTCCTTGTGGCCAGTAGCCTAAAAACTATCTATGTATAGGTGTGTGCCACTTAACTGTGACATATTCTACAAAATCTCTTCATTCTCAGCATTATTCATGCTCTCAACAGAAAATAACAGTGTTTTATTAGGAGTGGTTAGGCTATAGCATGTACTTTTGATATCCTCTGTGCTGTAAATGTACTTTAAGGTGTCAAAGGGGAAATTGAGTGTATTGTGAAGAATGTGGCTGTTTCACACAGTTTCCCTCTGTAAAAGAAAACCAAGCAAGCCACATCACCTCCCGAAAGAACACCCTATGGGGAAGGCTTCAGCCACTGCTGGTGGAATAACTTCAGAGGATGTCCAGGTGATGATACATCAGTAGAGTTTCTTGACTGAAACATCTGCACTCAAGGTTGTTAGTATAATTGGAATAAATTATGAATCTGTGTTGACCACTCAGAGGGGAAAAAGATTTGTATGACTGATGTAATGCTTGAAGGGCGCTCCCTCACTCTTAAGTCATCACTTCTAATTAAATTTCACTTGTCAAAAAAAAAAGTGAATTTTGTGCCTGTGGATTCACCTGGAATGAATGAAAATAATATAAAAATGAAAATATGTCATATAAATAAATAATAAGTACTTCCTTATGTTGGTGGTGTAGTAACTTGTTTCCAGTCACGTTATGTTGAAACAGTGATCCTGTACCTTAATTTGAGCTGAAGTTACTATGGCTATGTTAGAGACGAGGAAGAAGGAATAGTGAATTCAGGAAACACAGTTCTGATGCCTTTAATAACAGGCAGGCAAATAACAGAATGCACTGACTGTTGAAATTACTCCAGTGTTTAGGGAACTCAAGACTTTTAGAGTGTAATGTTAACATCTTTGTAAATCATATTTTGGCAAGCACATTGTAGCACATATTTCTGTTCTTTTCCAGACATGACAAAATTGAAACTTGAAAATGTTCAGACAATACCTACTGGTGGATAGTGTGTGCATATAACATAGTTGTTTAGCTGTACTTGTTCACAGATTGTTATATACTGTATTGAATTAAATTATTGACTGATCTATTCTTTTTCTCTTTTTTTTTTTTTACCTCTCCTCACCTCAGAGTGATAGCATTTCAAGGTATGTGCAGTTTAAACAAATTAATTTAGAACTGTTGCACTTTTTGTCCACATACTGTCATTTTAAGTTCCTTAGGTACAAATTCAGCATAACCCCAGTAGTTACTCTGGTTTGAGCTTTAGAGGGCTGTAATGATACTTAAATTTTGTGTGAAATATGATTGTAAAGTTACAGTATTGACTTTTTTTTTCTATGTATGGGTGTAATACTCCATTCTGGGGATATATTGAACTCTGTATTTGTAGTGCACTGAAGGCAGGCATTTTGTAGAACTTAGCGGATACAGTACTATTCCCCATGGATTTATCAGCATGGAGTCAGCTTTTAAAAAGAAGACAAGAAGTTCTTGTTGCCCCTCTTTTAGAAAACCTACTGAAAATTTTGTGTAACCTCAAGAAAAGTACTACAGCCTCTGAAAATCATATTTCTTTAGGATTTGTTAATAAGTAAATGCTGAAATAGTATTTTTTAAAGGGTTTGATTTCTTTTTAGACCTTCAGAATTAATTATTATGTTCTGTCTCTACTGAAAATGTGTTAAATAAAACTGCTTTAGTACATGATTAGTGAAGAAGGAATAGTGTGAAATTAGTCTAAACTTTATCAACTGCAGTTGTAATTTAGTGATTACTAGGATAAAGACTGCTGAAGATTTGTTTCATAAACTATTTCTACTGAAATATTAGAATTCACAACAAAGTTTTGAAATCTTGGTTTCTGTAATAAAACTTTGAGAATTCATGTAGGCCAGTATTTTAGAGATTACTTTTTTAAAGCTCTTCAATTAAACTAATACATTTTTTAAAGAATGTGTTCTGTTTATAAATAAAGAAGAATTTTAGCTTGAATTATTTAATTGAAAATATTTCTCTGTATACATTGCTCTGCAGACTGAACAATTTGAAAACATTCACAGAGCATCGTGAAGTACTGAGGGAATGTAAAAATTAAATTTGCATCAAATTAGAAGGTAGTGGTCTAAATAAAATACTTAATTGCATTTGGTTGTTTTCAGCTGGGTAGCAGCAAACTCACCGTGTTTGATACAGTTAGTGGTGTCAGTTTGAGCGCAAAGGCCAATTGAAATGAGAACTTTCCTTTTACAGATACGATACGGGATCCCTCAGCATGTCTTCGGGGGATCGCTACGATTCAGCGCAGGGACGATCGGGGTCACAGAGTTATCTTGAAGATCGAAAACCGTACTCCAGTAGGCTAGAAAAAGAAGATAGCCCTGATTTTAAGAAGGTATCCAGTAATTTTGGTGCAGAAGTAGAACTTTATTTCTGTTTTTCATAAATTGTTTGCAAATAATCTCACATTGCATCACAAATGCTACTTAAAGCAACTAAGCTGAATGGAGAGGCAGAGCAACCACTACAGTGGGGGAAAATGCACATTTACAAAACAACTCCTGGCTTTTGCACTTTTCTCTTTAAGGAAAGGGAGAAATCCAGAGGAGCCAAGATCCTTTTTTTTATGACAAATACTATCATATTATTTTTTATTTGATTGTGTCATTAAAGCTGATTTGTGTGTTTGTGAAGTCTTTTATTTTATGTTTGCTAGCTTACCTATGTATAAGGTAAAAATGTGTTTAGATCTTGCTTTAAAATAGAGGAAGAATTTGTTGAAAAGTTTACTGTGGTGGTGTAATCTGTGGAGTCAAAGGAAAAAAGTGGCAAGTATTTTTAAATGTGTGTAAGGTAAGTTTTGTGCTCTCTATGCAAAAGCTACTGGTTCCTAGAAATATTTGGTAACAGTTCTTTACTGTGCTTGCTAATTCTAAACATCTTTATTTTACTTTTTTATACTATTAATACCTTTGTTAATTTTACATGCAGTTCAATCATGCTTTTTAAAGCTTTTCAGCTAATCTCACTGAATTGTTATCTGGTATTTTTTAATGCATGTTTTCTCTTAGCTTTATGAACAGATTCTAGCTGAAAATGAAAAACTGAAAGCACAGTTACATGACACCAACATGGAACTCACAGATCTTAAGCTACAGCTGGAGAAGACCACTCAGGTTTGTATAAAACAAAAAAGTATGTACTGAGCTGGCAAAGTGGATAGTAAACCAGAAGCACCCCAAGTTATGGGCCACTTTTTACTAGGCATCAGCTTTGGTTTTTATCCAAAGATGGGAATGGAGAAGAGTACCTCTGTTTCGAAGAAGAAAAGAGCACAGGATTCTCTTCTTCAGGTGTGAACAAAATGTGTGACTGCCTCCTCCTGCCTAGTTAAGTAGTAGTGGTTTTTGCCAGCATGTGTCTGCGTGCAACTTCTTTGCAGGGTAGGAATAAACACTTTCTACTCTGTGAAGCTTTTATTTCAAACTGACAGTCAGGATTGATTGATTAATTCATAAACCTGCTGGCAGACTGGCATAACTGCCAGTTCTTCCTGGCTGGTTAGATAGCTTTATCTTGGAAATGAAGAGCAAATACTGCATTCCAGTTACACATAACTGCTGCCGATAACACTGCTGCATATGGTAATACTAAACATGTACACAAAAGTTAAATTTGTCTTAAATTGCTGTTGAAAGAGTATTTTTGTATTCTCGGATCAGGCTTACCACAATTTACCTGTTCTTAAGTGTCTTCCATGTGTGCCACATAAATGTCAGTGAAGAACATTTAAAAGATATTTGTTTTGAGGCTGTGTAGTGATTAAATAAAGGAATGGTCACAGCGGAAGTTGTTCATAATAAATCCATTTCATTCTTTATTTCAGTGTTACTTCCCTGAACATATCTTAAAATGCTTTTGAAGACATATTTCAGACAGAATACAAAAACGTCTAATTGTTTTTCCTCATTTCTGTGTTGTTTAAAAACACGTATCAATGTCTTCATTAATTTTGTGTTTCAGAGACAAGAAAGATTTGCTGACAGATCACTCTTGGAAATGGAGAAAAGGGTGAGTTTCTGCCAGAGAATTTTTAAGTACTCCAATTCAGGCTTTGGTTTAGTTTGTTTTGCAACCCATGGCTTAGATATAGTTTAGGGGGAACAGAAGACTTTCTTATAACTTGCCTTTTTTTAGAGGATTTTGGGATTTTAGTTTTTAAAGTGGCAGTGAATGTGAGATACTGTGAGATGGAATTGCTCTTAGGAATTGCCTTCAGGTTGCCTGTTCATTCATGATAACCAGGTTCGAAACCCCACTTCCCTCCAGGGATCTGCTGCTTGTTCCTTTCATCTAAAACAATGTTGGCATTCCAGAGGGTTAAGCAGATGCAGAGTGTCTCATCTTCTAATGCATTTCCAAGATTCAGAGAATTTAATTTTCTCTGTGCTTTCCAGAGGCACCTGTGTTCTTTTACCATTTATTGTTGGTAATAAAATAGCTGTTTGTACCTCACAGACATGAGACCTTAAACCTGCAAATTATATAAAATTAATCTTTATCTGTCTCTTTCCTCACAGTGTAACTTTTTCCGGAGGGAGTATAATAGTGGGGCAGGGAGGGAGAGGAGAAGAATGAGTAAGCAGTGTGAGAAGAGGGGCATCAGGGTCAGAGACAATCCTAAATTGAATGGGAAGGAAGTCATGTAATAAAGTCTTATGTGAGACAGACTATAGGGATTATTTTAGAAGTTGGCCATATGATAATTTTAGGCTGTAGTTTCATGCTAGTTTAAAATCCAACCCTAAAGAAGTTTAGTTTTAGAGCAATATAAAGCAAACTACATTGGTTTTCTGGTGGTCTTGACTTCATTCATGACTGTGACCACATGTTCATTTCTTCTCCCTTGATCCTGGGGTGACACATTAGAAACTTAAACAGGAAAAAAACAAATGGACTTAGACAGTAATAAATGATATGGTAAACATGTGTTTATCCCTGGTACACTTTACATTCATTAGCCTTTTGTATTTGCTTTCCAGTATTTTAGGTTTAGAAAAGAAGTTTTACTTCTACAAGCCTGTCTGGTGTATAAACAAGCAATTGGTAGATTTTATAGGAGCACATGAAGATGCAGAAATGCTCTCAGGCACTTCCTGAAGTTCCATTATCTTTACCTTAATAGTCTTTCCAGTTAACTGCAACAGCCTTTTAGCACCTATTTCTCCTTGATTTTTTGAGCATCCTACTGTAGACAGTGATATCATCAGCTTTGATTGGTTCCTTGCTTGCTATCATGGCCACACAAGTGCACATTGAATTGTTTAATAGATTTAGCTGCATCCATTATGTAGGTTCCATAGTAATGTAGGGAGTACTGCATAGATAGACTTTATTTCAGTTTTAAATTACTGCTTTACTTTTTTCCCAAAATAGGCCATTTCATTAAAACAATTGGCTGTATTAGAAATTCTTGCACCTTTTTTTTTTTTTTTTTCAAAAAGACATTTAGTCCAACAGCAAAATGCTTTCAGAAATGTTATTCTTCCTAGATATATTAGCAATAAAGCTAGCAGGTAAAAAAAATTAACTTGGTGATAATGCTGTATGGCTGAAACATGATTTACACAAGATTTAGATTTTCCTTGTATATTATAATTACACATTTCTTTTTGGACAAGAATTTAAATTGGGAATATATTTGCTATTATATTTCCTGTGTTGTTAAAATCAGGAGTTTCTTTTACTTTGAAAATGACTGAAGCAGGATTCTTAGCTGCTAGCCATCAATAGCTGATCTCTAGAAAAAAGCTTATCAAATTCAGAATTTAATATAATTTTGAATACACCTGTATAATGTGTAATGTAACAATATAAATGTAAAAAAAATTAGAAATTGCAGAATGCTTGTAAGTATACTTATCCAAGTATAGGAATTCACTAAAATAAAATATAAAACTAGAGATGTCTGTATAAATTACATAGAGAAAGGGGAGGGGGAAATTGGAACAAATAAAAGGCCAGCAGAGAAAAACCCAAAGGCATCTTTGAACTGTGACATTTTCAAGCTGAAACATACCTTTTCAGTAAAGAAAGTAGGAATATATATTAAACCTGTATTTGTGCAGTAGTAAAATTTAGAAAATACTGGCTTTGAATTTTACTTGGACTGAGCCTTCAGGGTTTCCATGATGAGACTTGGTGATGCACTGTCAATATTGTTCATTTGAGAACTATTTACCAGAAAGGGGCTATTTCCTTGGGGATGGGGGTACAGATTGGATCGCAGATGCAAGGTCCTAGCAATACTTGGGCAAAAATAAGAGTGTCATTAACAACCTGTCACTGACAAATATGCTAAAAGTCCTTTGCAGAATTTTGTACGATATCGCAATAAAACTTAAACTGCCAGGTTTCAGTCTGTATTAGAATTCAGAAAACTGTAGGTCCCTTTAACCAATTTTCCCCAAACTTAGAATTCCTAAGCTGGGAATTTGGGGTTTGGAGACGTGTATTTTTTGAATTTTTTTGTATTACTGAATACATGAATATCTGTAGGCATATATGTTTGGGTTTACTTTTTAAAACGTGTATAACTCTGGGGTCAGTTTTTCATCTGTGTGTATCCCTGTACCTCAGTCTCACTGCACAAGCCTGTAGCTCCTACTTGCTTTGATAAATACAAATAAGCTATTGTTTTATAAGACGAGAGACTAGCATGTATTTTTTCTTTTTTGCAAGTTACAAATGTTCCTTGGCGTACCTTGCAGAGTTGTGGAAGTATATCATAAAATTTTAGACTGCATAGATTTCAAACCCTGTCTTTGAGTCCAGGAACTAATCAAATAATACTGGCAAATCTTCCCAGCAAGACTGCAATGTGTTGGCATTCCTCAAGCCAGTTCTTAAGAGAGTAAGCAGTTCAGGGAAAAGAAGGGCATAGCTTCAGCTAATTGGAACAATATGGTTCTACAAAGAATCTTATATCTAGACCAGTCCATTTGTTTCTTTTATATAATGTGAAGTGTAAAAAGTTAATGAAATAAAGATTTTATTGAATTGGCTTTTATTGCTAACAGTTGTTCTTAGACAAGCTCAACATAGTTAAGCAAATGCATGAAAGGGCTTAACAATTTCTAGAAACCTGAAATTTTGAAATTTATCTGATCATTCATCTATTCATCTCTTGGTAATTGCAGGAATTGTTGAGTATTGCTTAATATAAGAAGACATAATACATGTTATTCCATAAAGCTAAATACAATTCTAAGTAATGTAAGATAGTGTGGGATTTTTGTTAGTTCCTTACATCAGTTAACTTGCTGGTATTTATTATACCCGTTACTATCATTATGAGAAAGGTCTTGAAGGGGTTAAGTACATTATATACTAAAAACTGCAGTAATACATTACTTTGATAAAAATTAAAGTTGTTTGCTATAATGGGAAAATGTTGGGGTATGACTGCACTGTGATTAAACTAAATTCAAATGATTTATATCTGAAAGGTGGCCGGCAAGAGTCAGTATCTACTGGGCGGTATGATCTAACCAAAGTTTTACACACCTCAGTCAACGCTGCTTGCTGTTTGCATAACACTGTTGTATGCAGATGCATATGTCCACTTCGCAATAATCTGTTGCTTTTGCCTTTCACACTCTGGAAAAATCTGAATGTAGAGTACTGATAACTGCAGCTGCTTTTAAATGAGAAACACTGCATTGTCTGACACAGGAAAGCAAGCAATCAAGCTATAAACCCCAAATTCTATTGCATTAACTGTTCATCTATCAGATGTGTAGAAAAATAGGTTTAAACAAAATAATGTCATTTAGAAATATGGCTGTGTGTCTGCACTGCAGACTGTAGTGTAGTATAGAAAACACTAAGCTAGCTTTCAAGAAGCTAGCTTGGTTGAGTAATTAGTATAATCACGTTCTATAGACAGGATAACGGGATAATTTCTCCTGCTTCTCAGGTAAAAAGGAAAATAAAAGCAAAATAAAACCATATAGGAAACGCAGAAAATATTCAGGAAACGTTTACTCAAGAAGCAGGTGATCTTACGTAGCTAGATTTCTTTGGTAGTCAGCTAAGTCCTATAATGTAAATCGGGTGTATCAGCACTAGGTTGCAGTTTGGGGTGTGGACAGATCCCACTTGAGCTGAGACAGATGTTTCAGCTATATTTATTTGTCTATGAAAGCTTACAATTTTGTGCTTGTATCTTTAAGTATTCTTGTTTGTTTCTGATCATTTTCTGCATTTCTTGGATATTAAGCTCTTAAAAAAGCCTAGCTCATGAAAAATAAATCCAAACAAGTGGTTCTTACAACCTGTCTAAATTTTTGAAAAGGAAAAAGAATATATTATGCAGGACTTGTTATAAATTTGTATATCTCTTCCTCCTTAGATATTAAATTCCATATTGACAAAATTTCTATATATCACTGCCATCACAAGTTTCCTGTCCACACTATGCTTTTGGTTGTATGATCTTTGAAACTTGAAGTATTTCACTGTTACCACAGTATTTAGAAGCTGTAATTTTTAAAAAATTGTATTGTTCAGTGTTAACACGTACCTTCTGATTTAGGAAAGAAGAGCGCTAGAAAGAAGGATATCTGAAATGGAAGAGGAACTGAAAGTAAGTAAATTATTACACATGAAACTATTAATAACAAAGTGTATTATTATGTCAGTGAGACGTAGTCTGGCAGTATTGCTGGTCTCTATAATGTCATTCGAAAATGACATGTGTAGGATGGAGAAGGTGCCCGAGTCCTAGGCTTCTGTAACATATTGGCTAACAAACATTCAGAGATGGTTGAAGTGAAACATATCTTGACTCCATTCAAGATGGAATTGCAGTCTGTGATTTTGATGTGATACTCATTAAGTTTTATTAGCTTATTAATTACTATTATTAAATACCATTATTATTAAGTAATGGTAGCTTATAATTCCATACATACTTAAGCATTAAATGCTGCTTCAATCTTTATCTCATCTTCTGTAAATTATTAATTAGACAGCATGTTACAATATCAAAAGAAAAACTTCCATTTGTGTAGTGTGAACAAAAAAATCAGGTTTTAATTAACAAAAAGCAGTAGATAGATTTCAGATGTTGACCAATAAGTAACATTTACCGTATTGATTTCTCATTTTTTCAACTATGTATAAAGTGAGTCCCAGAAGCAAAATAGTACTTAAAATAAATTTCATTTCTGACTTTTTTTTTTTTTAACCAATCCTCATTATCAATGTTAAAGTCTCTGATATGATTAAGAAGGACAAGAATTTGTCGGGATTGTTTTTTATCATGTTCTTTGATATAAATATTGGGCACAGTCAACCAAACTGATGGAATTAAAGTGAAATGTGAAGGCAACATTATTTTGACATTTGATATTTGCCACTGATTAATAAGGAGTGTCCTTTCAAGCCCATTTTTTAGCTCCCTCTGGTGCTTGGAAACGGCATTAACTTTCAAATACTTTTCATTAAAATACATGCACCAACTTCTGCTGAAATAATTGAAACTGACAGACAGATGTAGACAGAAGGCAACTGTGATGCCTCTAGCAACCTTGGATTCAGACCAAGATAGTTTACTGTAAGGGAGGACGCAATGTCTGTGGTTCCTTCAGGGGTCTTCAGAAGCTAAATACTTAGCAAACTACAGCAGAGGAAAATAATTGTCTGTCGAAGAGTGGAAGACAGAATGTGAGCTTCTATCATCAGCCTGTAAATTCCTGTGAGGGATAGTTGGGCTTCTGATAAAAATAAAGAATGCGAATATATTGCTTTTTTCAAAAGCTTACTTTCAATAAGCAATATGTGAAAATTTTGAATTAAAGATTAAATACTCTTCCTATTGTTTGTTGCATAGTCGTGTAAAAGTATATGTTAAATGTGTCATTTTTTATAGGCTTTTGAATAGGGGATTTAGTTTGTGCAATTAGGATGTTAAGTGAAGAATTCCAGGAATAGCTCTCATTGTTAAGGCATCCTGAACTGTTTTGGAAAACTGTGACTAATCACTGCTGGTTCTTAGATTGCTTTTCAGGAATGTGCCACTTCTTTGATACTTTCCTTTCACAGCAACTTATCTACTTTAAACAGGGCTATCTCTTCTAAGTTTTCTTTCAATTTTGCTCATCTTTAATAATTCTTTCTCGCTTTCACTCCTTTTTTCTTTGATTCCTGCAGAACCTGCAACAAATAAAGCAGATTCAATCTTTGAGACACATAAATGAGCGACTGATGACAGAGAATAGGGCCTTGACCCGAGTGCTTGCCAAGTTGTCAGGGTCCTGTAGGCAACTGCGCTCTGTGGACTTGTAATTTCTTCCTTCTCCTTTGTGTAGCCAGGCAGGTGTTGATATTCAGTTTGTGCTTGGGCAGAATTTTACTATTAACACTTGTGTGTCAAAAGCTGACTTACTGCTTCTCAGTTCTGGAAGTGTGGCTAAAGCATGGTATCCAGTGTACCAACTACAGGTGTTGCAGATGTGTTGGTATGGTGTGGTATTGCCCTTTTAGCACTGAAGCTTGTCCTTGAAGATGAATTGGCAATGATCCAGGAGACCTTTGACATATTAAAACCTTGGCTACAGTTGAAAGGATTTCAGTTTGCATGAGCATACACTGAAGTCAGTCCCTTGTTTTGATGTTTGAGTAAATGCTCAAATAGCTTTGCCTCTAGTTTTCTAACAAATTGAAATTAAGATTTGAGCTTTCTTACTGCAGTATAAGCGAAGTGCATAGAATTGATGCAAATCTAGTCTCGACAAAAGAATGTTTGAGAACTGGTTTTAGTACTGTGCATTCATGAACAGTTGCATTAGCAACCTTATTTCTTACATTTGTGTGTTTTAGTGTTTAGGGGGGATCAAAGTGTTTTGTTTCAGAATTGTATTGGAATTTCAAGTCAATTATTATTTTCACATATTAACTTTCCATGTGGTTCTTGCCAGTCCTTATATACACAATCCTTGTAGACAGCTTAAAACATCCAGGTTTTAGCACTGTTAAGTTACTGATTTATATTGCTATATATGTAGGCATTCCAGTCATGGATGAGACTCCTACAGTGCATGGACTTTAAAAACACAGACACAAAAATACCTGCCTAGTGTGTCAGATTGGTTCAGCCCCCTTCTTCTAAAGGTACAAATTGTTTTGAGTTTCATCTTGGAAAAAAATTCTAGTCTGTTGTTCTTAGTGTTTATTGCAAAGGCTGTTACAGAAACCCACTGAAGGTTCAAAACTTCTATGGGAACAGAATGTCATTTCATTCTACACCAAATCTGTTTCTTCCTCCTCTTATATAACAACTGTCTAGGCTGGAGGTTTCAGTGAGTTTTTAAGATGTGTAGTTGAAAAAAATAAAACCTTTCTGCAGAGTGACTCTTGCTAAACCGCTTCCTCTCATCTACCTACTTTCCCACTTAGAAGGAAGGCAATGAATGTACATTCTGCTCAGAATCTGATCTCAGGTTTTCCCCATTAAGAGGCATGAAATAAAGAGGTTTTTTCCTTTGGCTTGGTGTCTTCCTGGAATTGGACTAACAATAGGATGTGGATAGAAAAGTTGTTCCTGGTCTAGGCCCTCAGTGTCGTCTCGTGTTAACCCTTGCTGAGCAAGTCAAGTCAGCTCACTGACCTGACTGAAAACAAATCCCTTTATTCTTTCTTTATAATACTTGATCCATCTTACCCCAGCATTGTTGAATCACTAAACTAACATGCAGAAAGCAGCAGGACCATGCTGCTGCATGAGGAGGGAGAGCTGTCCCTTTAGGGCAGCCTGTCTTACATCAGCCTCAGCTAACAATGTGGTTTTTCAACACAGTTGAGCTAATCTAATGCCTGCTGTCCACAGCTACACATCCATACCATCTTTTTTTGCTAGCACTGGCATTCCTTTAACCATGATAAGCCAGTTCAGGGTGTTAACCACAGAAAAATATTCAGTGTTCCTTTCTGTAGAGTGAGTTCTCACTGGCAGGTCATTTTAGAGCTTGAGGAGCCTGGCTAGCAAAAGAGAAGCAATGGAAACATAGGAGAAAGGCTTGACCATATGATAGTAGCTTAAACACAGCAGTGTGTCTGAGTAATCTAAACAGGTACCTTCACAGTTCATGAGTTTTTTGTAATCTTTATTCACCAAACTGTTTTGTATGTAAAAACCGTTAAATCCTCCAGCAAACACAGACATTATTATTACTGTATAGATCTGAGTTGGCTCCACATATGTCAGGTGATTATTGAATAATCATTAGCTCAGTGACAGCACTGCAAAGTTAGTAGCTAGTCATATGATACAGATGGGCAAAATAGTGCATTTTTAATCTTACTCAAGAATCTCATCACAGGAAGATACTTCTCTATTTTAGTGAGAAACAAATCAGAATTCAGTGTTAAATGCAGTATGTACCTGTAATTTTACTGAATTTATTGCAAAGGGGGCTGTTTCCTGCCTCTTGACATTAAAGGTGTACCTTGTCACCTCATGAGAAGTTTGAGTACCATAGAAATGCACTGCTCCAAGAAAATTATGTGGTTTTGCTAGGTTTAAAGTATGTGGGGACTACTATAGATAAGAAGTGTGTTTTAGGTTAGTTGTGCTTATCCTTTTTGATGAATCTCCTGTTATTCATAGAATCATAGAATCATTTAGCTAGGAAAAGACGTCTTGAGATCATCAAGTCCAACCATTAGCCCAGCACAGCCATCCCTAAAACATGTCCCTGAGTGACACATCTACTCATCGTTTAAATACCTCCAGAGATGGTGACCCCGTCACTTCCCTGGGCAGCCTATTCCGGTGCTTGACAACTGTTTTGGTGAAGAAGTTTTTCCTACTATCCAATCTAAACCTCTCCTGGCACAAGTTAAGGCCATTTCCTCTTGCCATATAACCCTTCTGTCTCCTAGCAGTCTTCCCCTATTCTTTAGCAGATTCAGAACAAAAGAGAAAATACTTTCTTAATGCTACCTATTAACCAGGATTAAAATCTATCTATAGAGATTTGCAGATATATAGTGGTACCAGATTATGTTAAACCTATTTTGTTAAAATAGTTCACTAGAAAACATACCAGTCTGTGGGTTTGTCTGTATGTAATTAAGCGTTATGGGCTGCAGCTCCCTACTCAGTGAGTTGAAAGAGGATTGTGACATTCCTGGATTAACTTTGAGGTTTCATTGGAATGCATACACAACACTACTTGTCGAGATACCTATTTAACCGGAACAAAACCAGACTCCCTTGCTTCCCTGTGCATGGCCATGTGAAGGCTGTTGTGGTTTCACCCAGTACCTTTGGTATGAAATCCATAACAGAATGAAAAAGAGGAGGGAAAGGTTTTAATTGGTTTGCCTGAACAAATGGCTGTTCCATTGTTTGCTTGATACATGCCGCAGAACACCCCTAAGTTTATCCTAATCTTACAGGTGCACGCACAAATGTGGTACATGTGCGTATGATCTGGATATGACCCCTATCTTGGACAACAGTAGTTATTTTTTACAGCTCAGAAAACTCATCACGACTAGTACTTCAATATTGCCAAATGATCATTTGTGTTGCCTGGTTTCTAACATCTTGACATGATTTTTGAAAGTGATCAGCATTTTCACACCTCTTTCTGTTCAGAGGAGAGCTCTCACTTAACTATAATGGAAGCTTCCCTCTGACTCTCTGAAGAGCTCAATTTAGGTGCTTCCCCTAAGCTCTAAAACAGCAGAGTTGGAATCCAGGGTAGCAGAATGATTTTTACCTATTTTTACCTTTTTGTAGACACCACCTTTTTTCTTCTTATGATCACTTGTCATCTTCCTTTTGCATACTTTGCTATTTGCAGGGAGATAAATTAGAGGTCTATAACCTCAGTCATTTTCAGCTCACCATCGTGTTTCGCTCTGTGAGAGAGTCTGCAGTTCCCTGAACTGTGTGGACAGGAATCCTTTCAAGGACAGGTATAAATGAAGCCTCTTAAACTTCTTAGTTCTTTCTGTTCCATAGTGATGTTCTGAATATAATGGGTTTGAAAGTACAATTTGCTTGAATAAAATGAAAACACACTAGTGCCAAGAAAATTTCATCACGAAAAGTTGTGTAACAGTTGTTACATAGGTCAGCAGCTGGACTTAGACCTCCTGCATACAGGTGCACTTGAGGTTACTGAGTAACCACTGTGCAGGAATAGGCTGTTACCTCCTGTGTAAAACCTGCTGCTAGAATCCATACACATAATTTAGCCATGACAATGATATGTGCTTTGTTATCAGTGTGTGAATGTAGATATGGAGAACTACTGAGATTAATTCTGGTTTCTCTGGCAAGTTAAATTCTCCCAGCAACAACCTCTGTGCGCTGACTTGTCCTCCTTTCCTGTCTGATCCTGTCCCAACTCTCACCTCACTCGGCTTCTGCCTTCCAGCTTTTGTGCTTGTGTGTCATCCATCTCCTGTGGCAACCGTAACTTGCCATCTCCTAACTTGTATGCCTGAGTATGCAGCCTGGTGTTGCTGTGATCTCTTTCAGTGATCTGATCTTGTGTGAACTGTGCTATTCAGGGACATGATCTCAAATTACAGGATGTGTGCTTCAACATGAGTTTGGAAGTGATTGGAAGATTAATGCTATGAGCTAACAAGCTGAATCACACTCTATCTGATCAGGATGAAATCATCCAAGAGCACAGTGGTAGAGATGCTTAGCCACAGCATGTTTTTTTGAAACTGTGCAAGTGCAATGCAGACAAGCCTCTTCAAATTGTTGGTAATTAACTCCCCCCCCTCTGGAATTTGAAGTATTTCATTAGTTTCCTCATGCTACTATAAATGCTTTTGTCAAAAGCTGGTCATCTGCACCACTGAGTTTTAGTGCATCTAGTCCAAGCAAATGAAAACTCCTAATCTCTAACTCTTAAATGTATCATGCTAAAAGGAGAGATTTTTCTGAACTGCTGATGTGAAGGGCAAGAACTGCCAAGATACTTAAGCTGAATAAAGATTTTTACCCCCAGTGCTAGTGAAGTCTTGCTGCTTTTACTTGGGGCATAACAGCAAATAACCATCACGTTTCATTTTTTCATAGATGCTACCAGACCTGAAGGCAGACAACCAGAGGCTAAAAGATGAAAATGGGGCCTTGATCAGAGTTATAAGCAAACTTTCCAAATAAAGGGTTTACTGCAGCAGCAAATAACGGTATTGCACATCACTAGTAACTCCAGTGGACCATGGTATGGCAGTCACTGGAAGTGTCGGAAGATCCCTCGGAGACTGTCATTTTCAGATATCCTGCCAAACACCCTCTTACCTGTGTGTTTCTTTTGTATCAAGATCATTGTTTCTGTTAAAATGCAGCTGCTGAGAAGATAAAATGACTGAGAAATCTTGTTTACAGCCACAGCATAATAAGGAAAGTGTTCAAGGCCAGATACGCCTCAGATATTTAACCAGTAAGCCTTAGTTGTACATAAACACTTTTACATCAACAAAAGCTTTCAGCTCTCACAGAAGACAGTTACTCAATAATGTTTTTGTTGTGCCACAATTCCCAGTTTTTTCCTATACTCAGTTTTTCTTTAAGATTTAAGTTTGGATTTTTTTTCCTTCTAAGTTTTCATGTACCAGATTTTCTTGTACAGTGTTTTCACAGCTTTACCATTTGCAGAGACCACACACCCTTTTGAATTACATATTTGTGTAGCTAACTAGAGTTGTATTGTCCAACCACCTGGAACAGAGATGTTTGGTGGAACATTTGCTTTCACTGTTTGTGCAATATGCATTTATTTCCTATACAAAATGCTTTAAAAGTCAGTTGAAACTAGAAATATTTTAAGAGTCCTGTTTTCTGCCTTTATTGGTCACTTTAAAAAAAAAGAAAAAAAAAGAAGTTTGTAGTGAAAGATGTTAGATCCTGTAATCGTCACATTCATTTGAGCAGGTACTGAGTGATGCTGTATATATAAATGTGTACTGGTTTGATTTTTCAGACCACCACGTGGCATGCTTGAATATATTTCCCTATTGCAAATGTTTGTTATTGCAAATTAGGCTATCCAGAATAGTGTGTTTAACAAAGTTCGTTAATTTTTATGGTATAAAGAATTTAGACATTGTACATGGTATGGAGCCCTATCTTTACAAAAGGTCTAAAGTATATAAAATACTTTAATATCTTTTTCTCCCATTTTTTTTTCATTTGATAGTGTTCACCATAATAAAAAAATGCATAAATATAACTGCTTCACTACATTTCACATACCTGTATTTATCTGAGTGCTGTCCAAAACTGTTGTGCTAGCCAAAGTAACGTACTAAAACATTTGAGAAGCATAACCCATTACACTCACAATAATGTTTATATGCACTGTTGTTGCCATGTGAGAAGGCACCCAGTTTGATAACACCATCATGTCAGACCATTTTATACATTTCAGTGGCCTTTAAAAACAAACAGAAAAAGTACTTAAGTGAAGATCATTTTTGCTAGAAACAGCTTTTATATTTTCACTAAACCGTTCAAAATACAACATCCTACTGGCACATAGTTTATTGCCTAAAACCACTGAACAGATCAGCCATTAAAACAAATTGTACATTGTAAAGCTTGTAGTAGCTATTGTATTATTGATTATACTGTATACTATATTAAATGTGAATTTGTACCCCTTCATTTAAAAAGGTCATGGTGTTCTACTGCCTACTTGTGGGAGGGGGGGTTAATTTTATGGGGGTGGGATATGTTTTGGTAAGGAAGACATGATGTCCTCTCTCTGTTGATTGGTTTTTTGAAGATGTAAGGTTATGCTCTTACTACCAAGCTCAGGATTCTTGATTTTAAAGGTACACGGATAGTTTGAGATATCTTATTGTAATTGATCTGTATGAGAGGTGGGTCTGAACCATAGGGACTTCCATTGTCTTACGCTAACATAAAGAATTGAATGGCTGCAACGCATTGAGTTCTGTTACAAGACAGTTAGGCATATTTTGGATTATATTTGGTAAAGTTTGGGTGCCTGTGAATGATTAAATACGTGTTTCTAATATTTTAGTGTTTTATATTTAGGTTATTTATTCTTTATATCTAAAAAATGAATGGCTACTGTGCTATATTGATTTTATTGGTAGTACTGAGCAGACCTTGTATCTGCATGAAACTAGTTGCAAAACCCACTATTTTGGAAAAAAAAATTGTATTTTGACATATACAAATAAAATGAATACAAAATATTTTAAATGTGTGAAAGTTTTACTGAGAAGACATTGAAATTTGTTATGAATTTAAACCATGTTATAAGTTTGCTATTTAAATTCTTTGATGGGCATTTTTCATTCATTGCGTTACTTGGATGCAAGGTTCAAGTACCTTTCAAAGATTGTAATCAGATTGTGATTATTTGCATATCATTGTACATGCACATCTGTAAATGCAACAGTAAAAATGCCATATTTATGCAATCTGTAACAACTTGGACAAATGTTTATATATTTTACATAAACCTGTCTGTGTGCAGAATCTGAGAACCATTTTTTACGTGTTGTTAACCGAATCTCACAAAGCAATTGCTAAACTTGTGTCACTGTCTCATTGTTCTTGATTGTGTTGAAGATCCAACACATCACCAGAAAATCCGGCTACCACAGAGAGAAAAATGGGTTATGGACGACTGTTATCATTTAGGAGACAGTCTGCATTCAAGGAATATATTATTGCTGGCTGCTGACTCTGACAAGCTTCCTTAAGCGACTGATGGCTTCAGTGGTTGTTCAAAACAACAACTTAGATTTTCAGGGGACTTGTCACAGTGTGGAAAGGGATCTCTGTGTCCAGAATTAACATCAAATAGACACAGAGGCATGGAATTAGCTGCTGTGGAGAGTGAAGAGAAAAAGAGCCTGCCCAGAACCAACTCCAACCATGAAGGGAGCCATAACCTGGGGAGGAGTGAGCACAGGTGGGATGGCAGCAGAGAGTGAGGGCGGGGGGGGCAGTGGGACTGCGTAAGGCCTGCCTGATCTTAATGGCTCCAAACAGTAGCAGTTACCTAAAAGAAAAGACTGAGGAGCTGGAATTTCATTTTTTTGTGTAGCTTGTCTCCCTTACCATTCCCTCTGAGCCTCCCAGATTCCTACACCACTTCCAGACTTCTGCTGTTTCCTTGCCCGATCCCCAAAAGAGCAGTTATGATTCATATTGTGCAAGTTGGTGCATTTCTTTGCTCTGCACAAAGTACAAAACGTGAATCTCAGATTTCCCTCATTTAGAAATATCTTCCATGCTAAACTTTGGGTTGTGCTCAGATGAACATCAGACTGGTGGGTATTAATCTTACCTGTCCACAATTTCTGACCACTGTCTGTCAGCTGCCGTAAGAGCAAATGTGTTGCCATACAATGTGTCCTCTCATTTCTACTTTAGAAAGAGTTAGCTATTTGTATGTGTTCTAGACAAGGAAAAAAGTCTGCTTTTGGGTTGCTGAAGGTACCTGCTCTAAGAGATGTGCATCGAGGGAGAAATATTAATTATTTCACCCCTGTCATACGCAAATGGGCTCCTTATGAGATGGCTCCTACCCCTGCTAGTTGACATAACCAGGAGGTTCACAGATGGCACCATAAACATCCATATGATGGTAGACAGGAAATCTGCACCAGAAAAAGAGGAGATGGTGAGAAGGAAGTATGCTATGATGTCACACTTGGAAAGGCAACACCATGTCAGAAAATGAATGGTTCACAGGGAGAAAGGCAGGGATTGGTATCAGAATAAAACTGGTCCCAGGTCAAGAGTTCAGGGCCCCATCATATCCCAACTCCTGGGCAGAAAAAAGTTGTCCAGTACTGCCAGCAATATTTGCTGCTGGCTCATAACACTGCTCAGAGAAGGTATTAATTTATTTTTAAATTGATTATTACACTGACTTGTACTTCATCTGGATGATCCTTGGAAGTGGCTTGGCTTTCTGCAGCTGGCACTTTTATGGCCATCTTGAGGTTTTACTCATCTGTGTAACACATCAGCTCCTCCAGAAAGGTACGTGCAGTGCACCCTTTTGTCTCTGCTGTGTTGCTTGTGGTCTTGTGGCAGAAGTATAACTGGGGGTGGCCAAATCTGTCGTGCCAGACTGTGGTGCAGCCTCCATCTGGGCTCTCCCCAGAAAGAAGGGTGGGCAAGGGCTCTTCCCCTTAGTGGTAGCTTCAGCTTCTCTAACTTTACATGGTGTAGTGTGGCCAGTAGATAATGTTGATGCTTTGATTGTGCATCTGTGCGATTAATAATGTTTTATAGATGAAATTTAATTGGCAGTTACAATCTAGAGAAGTGTCACAGCAAAACACTACACAAATTCACTACATAATATACAGTTAAAAAGAAAAACCAAAACAACAAACTCCACAGCCATACAAACATTACAGATTTTTTTGTGGGCCTGCTTTTAAAGAGAGTGAAGAAACAATTGTTTCTGCATTGTAGAGGGTTGTTTTCCCACTTGCTTTAAATCTTTGAATAGTTCTGTTGCAGGTCTGCTGGTCACCTCTGTGAAATCACAGGGTTTTTTCCCACATAGTGATAGCTAGTCTGTTGGGGAACAAATGTTCTGAAGTTTTTCAGAAGCTCTTCTTCATGCTTATGTACACACTGTTACATTTAGATATGGTGATTCAGCTTCCTCAGGTTCTTAGGTCAAAACCACTAATAACATGAGTAAAAAAAATGCTGGCAGCTGGAGCTACTTGCTTTACATTTGTTTTGATTGCAGGAGCAGCAGTGGAGTTGGTTAGAGAGTAATAGCAAGTAGCATTATGCTCAGTCAGCCTCAGCATAAATGTAAAGTAAGGCTGGAACGGTCCTAAAGGTGACTGCAGGTTCCTGCACAGAATTAAAAAGCAGAACAAAACCTCCCAAACCCACAATGAATTGCTCACACTTTAAAGGGAGAGCTGCTGCCACGCTGATGAGGTAATCAGCTATTCCTGCTTGTGTCAGCACCTCCCCATTTTGTATAACTGATTAGATATGAAAAGTATGTAGCCTTTAGAGAAAGGAGGAACTGTTCAGTTCTTTCAGCAGAAAATATCACCTGTTGGATATCTAATGTTTCTCATCTGGCCCAGGGACAATTACAGCAGGGACAAAAGCCCCACATTCCAACTCTTAATTATTTCACCCTTCTTCCTTGGGTTCTACATGTTTGTTTTGCAAGCCTATTAAAGCTTAGCAGAAATGGTTAGCCAAGACAGTGCAATTCATCTTCCAGTGTGGTCTTTTCCCTTTATTTGCTGGGAAAAAAACCCCAAAACCCAGAGGATGGTGGTTGGTGGGAAAGAACCTGCTTATTTCCTTGGTCTTCTTCCAGCATCTTTCTGCACTCCTCCTGTTCCACTTGGAGCAGAGACTCACTGGGCTGAATTCCTCTTTCAGCAAATCACTGTCTGCTGTACTGCCTCCACTGGGATCCCATCTTCCCCCAAGCAGAAAATAGTCCTGTTGCCCTTGTTTGTGGCTGCTTTTACACATACCCCTGTTTTAGTGATATGCCTCTGTCTGCGGAAAGGACAGGCCTGATCTGAAGGAGTTGCTACACTGCAGCTAAAGTAAAGCTACTGCTTTCTGTGAATGGTTACCTAGGCCTGTACCCCAAGTCTGCTAAATAAAAGAGCATGACTTTTTATATCAGCTGGTACAAAATACACATTTACACAAAATTTACACAATATACACATCTTTCCACACAGTCAGTGCCTGGAAAGAAGATTTAATGAAAAAAATTGTTTAAAGATAAAAATCCGCATTTACAACTGCTGATGTGGTGGGTGTGATTCTTCTGCTGTTATCAGATCGCCTCTCTACTTTCAGCTGTATGAAATGCAGCAAATTAGACTCTTTCCTCCCACTTAATCCATGGCTATAGGTGATACATTATGCTAAGTAAATTGCCCAGTAACTCATCCTCAGCTCCCCTTGTATAAAATGCTGATTCTCTATGAAAATAAGAGAGCTTTCAATACAGGTTTTTATGATGCTTCTTTAGTCCCACGTGTAAAAAGAAGGCACAACTCAAAACTATAAGGGGGAAGGAGCGGAAGCAATACCGCTGAAGTGCTAATATTATTTCACCAGCTTCTGCCCAGAAATAATGATACCGGTATCAGTTTTCAGTCCGTGGAGGAGCGGGGAAGGGCCGCTGGCGGGCGGCGGAGCCGGGAGGTGGCACCAGACGGCTTCTCTTTTCCTGGGCTGTTCGAGCCTCCTCCGCGGCTCCCTGTGGGCTCTTCCCGGGCTCCCGCCGCATCCCATTGCGGCAGGCTACCTGCCGCCGTGCCCCCGTCCGTGTTGGTCTGGGAGGGCAGCATGACTTCTGCACTTCCCCCGACACCAGTACGTGGGAATGGCTCAGACGACAGTAGCTCGAGGAAACTGCTGAAAGCTGAGCCCGGTCTAGTATGACTGGTGAAGTGTGGCAGAGAACAGCAACCTCAAACTCACTGACACAAGGAATGCACTGAGTTAGTCTGGAGGTGGCAAGGACTGCTTTTAAATCTCTTATACTAAAGCCTGGGAAAGGAGCGTGACACCCCGGGAAGGGCAGAGCGCTCTTGGCTCGGCTGGTGAGCTGAAATCGATCCCATTAGGAGGCAGAAACTGTAAGCCTAGGAGGGCCGGCCAGTGGGCCTGCACCCTCTCTGAGTGCAGGCAGGGACCCACTGCACAGTGAGTACTCCGATACTGTGTGAAGAGACAGACTAGGAACGGACACCCAGCACCACGGGATGGCTTTGCTACAGCTAAGAGGGACAGCAAAAAAAAAAAAATCCTCCATATCAAAAGTTGTCAAGCCAGCGGTTCATAGCACCACTGCACTTGGCTGAAATGCCAAAAGACTGGATAACTCCTCTTGCTCAACCCCCTTTGAGTATGATCACTACATGTGTTGCTTCTTTTTGTAACCAGAGTGCTCTGTACACTGTGGGTCCGTGTAGTTCTCCCTTTGCTGCCTTCAGTCTGTGTTCTGGCACAGCACACCACAGGCACTCATATGCTCCTCATCTCCTCAGCCTTTTCTTCTTCTCAGCTCTGTATGGATAGGGTTCTGGCCGTATTTCCAATCTATCATGCACAATTATTTTCTGTGCCACAAAGGGCTTTGAGGTCTAATTACATTCCCTCTTAAGCCTGGTGATAGCCATAACAACCACAAGATCTCAGAAGCCACTTCCCCTGGGACCTCAAGCACTGTCTGAATTTCCCTTTGTATGGGGAGTGGCACTCAGAGTTGCTACATGCAGAGACTGTGTGCAATAACTCCCTTCATATTTTACTAACAAGTCACTACAAGCTTACCAACACGCCACAGCTGCTGGAGAGAGCAGCCTCTCCTCCATCTTCCGCTCATCTCAGCTGTCAGCCTTCTCAGTCACTCCGGTGTGCCATCCTGATCATCAAGACCCTGCCTTGACCATTCAGTTCCCAGCACTCTCATTCAGTCCTTCTCGTACTTGCTGCCTATTTCTGGCCCCTCGGACCACCTCCCATCCTTCTGCTTGCTTCTTGCACTTTCTCCTCAGTTGCCACTTCTCTCTCATTTCACTCCCCTTGCAGACTCATCACTGGTTATTTCTGCCAGAGCTCATTGTTCCACAGTTGTGTCTTTTGTTGAATCCTCTGCTGTCCACAATTCCTCACTCCACAAGTCCAGCAGCCTCAACACTGCATGCTCTCCCTCCATCTCTGTTCCTCACCTCCTGCTCCCCCTTTATCCTGAGCTTCTCAGACGCCTAATGGTTTCAGAGACCCCATTAGTCTTTTCTTGACCACTGGGTCTTTGTTTTTCACTGATAATCTAATCTTTGCTCAGCAGGAATGTCTCTACGCAGCCACTGAGTTCCCACCTACTCTTGGTTATCTCTAATGCAAGGGGATGGTTTTACCATAAGCTAAGCCCACTCCTAAAAGTCACCTGTTCCCACTCAATCCAATTATTCCCCTCCTCAGGAATCAGCACTATTTTTCATAGGCCCCTTTCCTATTTTTCTCCGCCATACCTCGAAACAGTTTCCAGGGGGAAGCAGTGAAAGCTTTTACACTTCTTTCTTGTTTTCAACCTATCAAGGTGTTTGCAGGCAAACCATAATTCACTATTTTTTAGTTTTATTTCATCTCTTTTTGAGTGTCTAACAATAAAGCAAACCCATAAGGGGATGGCTGTTGGGTCCTAATGCTTGGGAATAAATAAACTTAGCATTGGCTGTGGGTTTGCTGCTGGGCAGGGTGAAGTATGCAGCTTGTCCTCTTTCAAGTCACTTTTTAATTTAAAACTTCTTTTTAATACGTATTTAAAGCTTGTCATCTTGAAAGAACAAATCATGTATATTATGAGCAAATCACAATTTTTTTTTTTAAGCATGTCTGTAAAATCATTACAATGGCACACAGATTTTGTTCCAATTGTTCACAGTCTCAAACTTTTGTCCTAGATGTTTATAGCATGGCCATGTATCAGTGAAATAAATTTTGTAATATAAAATATCAACAAAATTTTAACAATAGGAAGTATATTTTATTTTTTACATTTTTTCACTCCCTTTGTAGTCTGTTTGGTTTCATACACACTCACTCTGAACTCTTCCAAGTACTTCCCCCGCTTTGCTTACACTCACTGACACCACACTACCATTGATTGATTGTTGTTTGTGTTTGCTTTGGACACTTCCAGATGATTGCTACTAATAACCAGTACTAAATTCCTGAAATATCTGTCTGTTTCCTTTTCCAAGGCAACTTCGTTATAGTCCATCATATGAAGCACAGTAGGCCCTAGAAATACTGTGGTGCAGGAGAAAAATAATCTCCAAATGAACCGGTAGCTCAAACAAAGCATTGTAAAAAGCCATCACACTAAATTCTGCATGCATCATCTGCTGCATTTCAGCGAAGGCCAAGTTTCTTAGTCAGCTCTCTGAGGAGATCCCTCAGCCTTAACTATGATTCTTTTGGGGCATAGTTTTGCGCCCGCTGTGCTTCCCTATTGCATGCAGCTCATCACCTGCCTGAGGTTAGATCAAAAGGATGAGGTATAACAGTTTAACCAAGAGGTACACGGTGAGAATCAAGAGGCCTAATTAATTTTTACTGACTTTGTACTGGTTTGTCAAAAAATCAAAATAATTTTTATGAGGCAGAGGGCTGTTAATTAAAACAAAACAAACCCACAACACAACAGCCCTGAAGGATTAGGAATTGTAACCAGTACCAACAAGACAGAATGACAGTGAGCCAGTAACCACTTGATTTGGTTTCTAATTATTCATTTATGTGCTTATATTTGGACATACAGAAAGACAGAAGCAGAATTGTCTTTGGTGTAGACCAAAATCTGTTTAACAGTGTTTTAAAATTATAATGATTTAGGTGTATAGAGGTCACAGAAGTATCCTGAGTTGGAAGAGTCCAACTCTCTGATCGTTGCAGGACTACCTAAAACTAAATCATATGACTAAGAGTCCAGGCATATGGTCAGAGGATGCTTTAAGAATGAACAGGCTCCACAGATGCTGGAAACATATCATAAAAAGCAACAAGGGTAGTGTTATTCAGATAACTGAAGGTTATCTTTTAAGGGTAGCTCACACCTGTGATAATATTTCTGTCATATGGATAGGTACAGTCAGCTCTTCATTACCAAGGTGACAGACAGTATCTTAGATGGCACAGCAGTGAGGTAACCTCTCCACTGATGAAGATGGTGGCAGCACAGCTGCCCATGTAGGGTATTCCTAAGAACTCAGGACTTTAGAGGACAACATGACACAAAGACATGCCCTAGAAAACACCCAAGGCTAGCTTATGTCCGTAAGACTAGAAGAGCTCTCTCTTGTGGAGGAATGCAAATAGAGCAGAGCGCTTCTATTTTCTAAGCAGTTTGTTCCCAAAAGGGCAAGTGCGGAGCTGGACTAATATGCCAGTATATAGCCAAATCCAATGTCTCTATGTAGCGCTCCCTTATGGCAAGGAAGCATGGCTATTCTGAAGGAGCATTTTAGTTTGACAGACTCAGTGCTGCTCAACTATTTCTAGGTAGTATCATACCTTGGAAAATTTGTCCCAACATAAGTCACTTTACTTTTATCTACACTGAATTCCATCTGCTACTTTATCACTGCCATTCAGTTTGGCAATTTGGTATTTTTCAGTTTCTCAATTTGTTGCGTTTGTTTCCAATACTGTGATTTTGAGGGATCCTCCATAAGGAAGTGCTCTGGTGTGAGATGCTCGCTAGGCTCAGTCACAGTGATACCAAAAGTAGGGAAAAACTGCCTCTTCCAAGTGCTTCTTTTGCATGGTACATCCTGATCCACCACGAGGGGATTTGCTTCTCTGCCTTTTGCAAACTGGTCCTCAAGCATATTTATAGCCTGTCTCACAGCATGCACCTTCTCCTCCCTTCTTTCCCAAGCACTGTAAGGCTTGTCAGCACCAGCTTTTCTCTACCTCCTTACACCTCACTGTGTAACATTTCGACTCTGTGTCTATTTTTCCTTCTCTACTTCTCAACAAGTTGCTCCAGGGCACACTCACCTGGTTCACTGTTCAAATTCGGCCCTACAAAGGACCTGTTTGGACAAAAAAAGAGGTAGCATGGTTGCTCAATGAACTCTTTCAAAGCTCTGCTGACTGAACCTCATCACAATTAGCAAGAAGTAGTAGGACAAGCTAAGTCATGGCTGTGTACCTTCCTATGGTGCAGGACACGAGCCACAGCAACAGACTGTAAACTGTGGCAGAAAATGTTCCCATCACGCCTTTGAAGTCATCTGCACAGATATTGAATCCATTCCCATCCCCACTGTCATTCTTATCCAACAGCTACCAGCTGGACGCAGCTGGCAATCTGCATTTTTCATACTGTAAGATGAAATACTTAAAAAAAAAAAAATTAAGCAAACTTCTTTCTGTAAGTTTGGTTTTTTTGCCTTTTCACACTGCATTCCTCCATCAGCCAGATGAATGAACTTTGCTGCAAGAAACAACACTAGTTTGTCTGTCCATCCAAAACAGTTCAAAGAAACTACATAGTTATTTTTGGTCAAATTATACCACAGTTCAAGCATGGCAAAACAAATACAAAAACCAAACTAGAAGATGCACTCTAGGATTGATCTTGAAAGCTAATGCCTCCTGATAAATCCAGCTATTTCACAAAGCTCTGCTGTGTTTACATACAAGATTTTAAATCAGGCCCTAGCAATTGAAAAAAAAAGGTTTAAGCATCCAATTCAGTAGCACAACAAATATGATAAAATTGGCATTTCAGTAAAAGTGGGATTGTCAGCTTTGTATGAGTTTGTAGGCACAAACCATAAGAAAGCAATCCAGTTACAACTAGAACACAATCAGTTGTTAGAACGTGACAGAAGAAAAGCTTGCCAGAAAGTTAGTGCTGTGACACGAAGCTCCAGTGAGGGGGGAAAAAAGAATAATTTAATTAATTTCTGCAAGAAAAGTTTAGGAAATAAAGAAATCCATAATGATAGGCTAAGAAGCTCAGAAGTAGCAGAAAGCAGTATTAAATTGAAAAGTGTAGCAGTTCATCTGCATTTAGACAAAATCACCAAAATATCCAGTGCATTAGTAATAAAAGGTTAAAGAAGAGGAATCAAGAGGGATAATGGTGCTATACTCAAGGATTATTTTACTTTCAGGGGAGATTTGACATTAGAAATGTCATGGAGCATAGGTGGGGAGTTTACAGGAAGATTAGATGGAAGTTACAGCCAGAGATTTAAAGTGAAAGATTTAAAGAGAGGTTTTTGAAATTTTATGGATAAAAAGAGCAACAGATATTTCTACAAAAAGATGGCAGTAAGATTTCACTGAGTCATAGCAATTTTAAGTAACAGCATTACTGGATAGATAGTGCAGAAATAAGCAGGTAGGTAGGTAGGTTAGTTAGGGTACAGTGATGTGGGTGAGGATTATCCAGCATGTAAAATTTAAAGCAGCAGAGAGGGAAAATTTAATGGGACATCACCAGAGCAAGTTTAATAAACCTAGTTTAATAAAGCAGGTAGAACAAGTATGTGACTGAAAAAGTTTGGATTGGGAGAAGAAACATGAAGAATGCTGACTGAATGGACTTCAAAGGGGATCAGATACGGGAAGCAGTAGATAGGTACACTAAGTGAAAGAGTTTCATGGAAGTTCAGGTAAGACAGGCAGGGGCTCAAAGAAATTTGAGCAGAAGGAAGAGCATGTGTATTTGGGAAACAGGCAGGAGAATACAGTAAGCTCAACAGAGGCTTTGGGAAGAACTTCCAGAGATGCTGAAGAGGGTGAGAGGGAGGGAATTTCAGTGCAGAACATACAGGCATCAATGGGTATAAAAAAATGTTCACTAAGCTCAGAGCACAATGGTAACAAGCAAACAGATATTGGGCAGGAATTTGGATGTTGTCCGTAGTTTTTTCAGCCAGTAATATGTTATTATGTTCACTGTTTTATTTTCCAGCCCTTGAAAATTGCCACTTCAGAAAAGATTACGACTCAGACAAACTTGTAAGCAGAACCTTAAAAAGGCTGGATAATTTGGTCGAATCTCTAGAATAAATTAAAAGGACTCAAGCAGCTTGCAACCCTTTCAAAAGGAAGCAGCTTTGAAGTGTCCAACCTCAAAACACACTTCATTTCCTTGATATTTTAGGAATGAATTATGGGTTTTAGTCTAAACTGAAAAATGAAGTATTTTTTGCATGGCAAAGGAGATCAAGATCATCCTTCCCAATCCTGGTGGTAAGTTTACCTCTAAGGGAGAATCTTATTCCATAATACTGAATATATAAAAACCAGTATCTTAAGGCTTAAGGTCCCTTGTCATTGTGCCAGTTTAAAACATAGCTAATAAAATGAATTGTATTTCTAGGCTTCAAGAATATCCTGAAGATTTTTTGTTTCTTTGTAAGAAAGAAATGCTGTTCTAAAAACGTTTGCAAGCTATTAAGCTGTACTCCCTTGTGGCAGAGGAAAACATGCAGCATGATACTTAAACTATTTGGGACTTTATCCCTGAAAGCTCTCCAGCACAGACAACCTTATTGAGATGCAAACATCTGATAGTCAGCATTTTTGTATTGGGCACTTAAACCCAACCTCACTCACCACAACATAACTTCTGTTAATAAATAACAGACTGTAATGCACACAAAGCCTTTTTGGCACTAAAAAAAATCCCGAACCCCACAATGTGTTTTTACATCAGAAAAAAAAAAAGTAAATCCAACAGCATTGGTAGATGCAGCTAAAGCCTGGACACATCACCTCCCACACATAAGAAAGGTGGGCAGATCAGATGCGAAGTGGGGCATGCACATCTCAGCCTTGCCAGCTGCTAAGGACTGCCAGAGTGAGGGGCCCAGGGGGCAGCTGGCGAGACTGGGGGTAACAGAGAACTGAGGGTGCCCTAAAAACTACAAAACATTGTTATATTTCTCTATATACACAACATACTATAAGTAACAACTTCCTAATCTGACTTTTTTTAACTTATTTTTGGTCAGCTGTGCTGCTCATGGTGTGTAAAAGTGAGGGCGAAATACTATTATTGTCACGGTTACACGATTCTCTCAAGAAAAGCTCTTCATTTTATAAAGGGAAAAAAATTACAGGAGGGGAAAGGCAGACAAGAATTCACATGAGGAATACTTTTTCTAGATTTTATTTTCTGGAAATACAATCGACTAGTTGTCTAACTTAAAAACTCTACAGATAAGAGTGCAGGTAATTTTTTTTTAGGAGAGTGCTCAGTCAAAACATTTTTAGGACCAAGTTCACTAATCTTGGATTGCTGAGTAGTAAAGAGTAGCACTAGTACAAAACTATGTTTTCACTATCTATTTTTCTGCCTCTTTACAGCTTTCCAACATAACACAGAACGAACAACCAGTTTTGTTTTGGGATTTTTCCCTTAGCCTGTAATATAAAAGGTTTCATCTGCAATGATAAAACTGTACCTTAACTTCCACATGTACAAACATTGAAACACCCCTTCAAAACCAACTGCCACACCAAAAACACCCTTAAACTCAAACCAGAACAGAAATCAAATACGAGTTCAGTGAAAATTCCAAGTAAATGAATGATCACCAGAAGGGCAGAGAAGGTTGGTAGGGTGAGACTGTGCCCACTACTGTGAAAGAGAAAAAGGTAGAGACCTAAGGTGCAAGTGGCTACATGGGCTAAGCCTCCAGATGTGGACCCTCATTTTGCTAGATATTTTTTACCCATAACTGTAGCACCTATAATTTTTTTTCTTCAAAAAGAGACCAAAAACCTTTGCAAAACTTATATTCTGAAGTCCTACTGAATTTTATTAACGAGGTGGACAAATTCAGGACCGAATCTGAAAAAGGGAAAGAAAGGGATGAAAAGGTGATCACGTGCTCTCAGCTAGGTAAGCCCAGGCTATGTGTACTTCCTCTGACTGATGTAAGCTTCTATCTTGTCCTGGAAAGGTAGCACCGATCCACTCGTTCCCCTCAGCATACTCCTTATAGAGCAGACTAAGCAAGCTACAAGTCTATTGAAATCAGTGATTTCCAAAAGTACCACGATTAGTCTTGAATGGAAAAAAAATGAAAAAAAGCTGAGTTTTCCGTGCAGGTTTAGCCATCCTAACACCTACGCAAGCTGTTTAACAGATACGCACACTCCCATCACGATCCCTGCATGTTCGTTTTTCCCAACATTTAACGCAGTCAGGTTTCCCCAATGAGAGCTGTTATTATATATAAACGAGACATCTTTCAAGTCTTTGCAGTGTTACTCGCGGAAACAAACCCCTTGAATCCTTGTTTCTTGTCACATCAGGAAAACACAAACTTTTTCTCAATCTTCCGCCCGCGGGAGCGAACTCCCCCAGCGGCTGCGGTCTGCCCACCGCCGGAGCGGCCCAGGGGAAGTCATCGATGCCGCGGGAGCCACCAACAGCGGGCTCCTCCCCACGGGCACAGCCCCGCTGTCCGGCGGACCACGTTTGCAGGCCAAGCGGGCACTCCCGTCCCGGCGGCGAGTCCCTGATGGGAGCGGGGCCGCGGGCTGACCGAGCCGGGCGGCACACGCGGCTGCTGCCTCGTCGCCGGCGACAGCGGCCGGCAGTGCCCGGGAG